>PVKS010050288.1:0-11636 GCA_004027875.1 Aplodontia rufa
TATGTAAGGGACACGCTGAATTTTTCCATTTTGGCCCTGTCTAGAACATCCAGGTCAGTGTTCCAACTGAAACAACCACCTCCCTCACTTCGCTTTGGTCCTGGAAGATGGCCTCAGCCTCCTCTTCCTCACCATGAGTGAGTGGTAGAAGCTCCTCCTTCAACCACTGGAAATTCCCACCATCTTCTTTTGCCTCTGTGGCTTCCACCACAATAGAGGGCAGGTGGGACTTTTGGGAGATAACCTAAATAAGGACAAAAGGAGCTCTGGGTACAACTGGTGTATGAGCCAGCAGCAGGACACAGGTTAGAGACATACTAATCTCAATATCCTGGTAACCTTCAACCCTGTTGATCTCTTCTCTGTCCTTGCAGAGAGTATTGATAAGCCCAGGACTTTCTGGATGCCAGGAGGAGTCTGGGCTATCTCCAGACCAAAGCCCATCTTCCTTGTTGATCCCTGGCACAAGGGTCATGGAGGTGATTCTGAGGGTACCATGGTTGAACAAATAAAGTCCCTCACCCAGGGCACCACACAGACTCTTCCTTTAATTTTCTTCGAATCCAGCCCCTTAATCACTGCTGAGGAGAAAAAGATGACACTCTAGGAGATTATGGGTCTTCATGGGGTGGGGAGCTACTCTAAAGGTGGAATAAAGGTGGAATAAAAGCTTTATTTCTATCTACTCCCTGAGACACGGGACAGCAGACAGGGTAGGAGACAACAAGAGCAACCAGATTAAAGCCCTGTGAGTAAATACCTGGGCTAATGAACTTGGAATTTCCTAACTCCTTGGCTTACTGGTTTTCCCAGGCTGGATTGTTTGTGTATATTGGATCTAATGAATATTCATTTTTATTCATTTATTTTTTTAAAGAGAGAGGGACAGTGAGAGAGAGAAAGGAGCAATTTTTATTTAGTTTTTCATGTAGCCTTCATTCCTCGGACACTTTGGTGTATATGTGGTATTCGAGCATGGCAGGCAAGTGCTGTAACCACTGAGCCACCACTCCAGGCCCCTGATGTTCATTATTTGACAGGAACTCTTTAATGTGGTTTACATTCAAACTCAGTTACGAGATTGTTACTATTAGGAATCACATTTTCCAATGCAACACCTGGAACAAGGAACTTAAATGATTTGCTTAGTCTCACAGTTTTTATCTCCGAACTAGAATTTTGTACGTTAGTGGAAATCCACAGCTTTCATGGTTAAAAACAAAACAAAAATGCCAGCCGGGTGCGGTGGCACACGCCTGTAATCCCAGTGGCTCAGGAGGAAGAGAGAGGAGGATCACAAGTTAAAACCAGCCTCACCCATTGTAGCAAGACCCTAAGCAACTCAGCGAGACCCTGTCTCAAAAAAGAAAAAAAAAAGTGTGCGTGGGGGGGAGACTGGGGAAATGACTCAGTGATTAAGCGCCTTTGGATTCAATCCCTGGTGCCAAAAAAGAAAAAGAAAAAGTCAACTCCAAGGGTATATGGCATGAGGAGAGAAGTAAAGACCCGTTTGTAAAGTAAAGAGGAAACATATAATGATCGACGTGCCCCACTTGGAACTGAGTTGTTTCACAGTTAAAAGGATCAGGAGAGGAGGGGCCAACTGACTGATGTCTGGAGGAGAGGATCAGAATGAAAATGCACAAAATACTGCAGGAAACTGGAGCACAGTCTTCTCGGACAACTTCAGAGGGCAGAAACTGGGAACCCACCATGCACTCTCCTGGCGATCCCGCTCTGGACAATGCTCCACGCCATGACCTGCATGCCAACACTTTGGGTTTTTTGCGGGGATGAGGTGGGGGGGTACCAGGGATTGAACCCAGGGGTGCTTTACCATTGAACCACATCCCCAGCCCTTTTTATTTTTCATTTTCAGACTGTGCCTCTAAATTGCTGAGGCTGGTTTCGAACTTGGCGATCCTTCTGCGTCACTCAGCCACCTGAATCGCTGGGATTACAATAGCATGCGCCACAACGCCCGGCCCGGAGCCAACACTTTTCGAGATGCTCAAGATCCCCAAATATTAAAAGCCAGGGAAGGGCTGGAGCGGTGGCTCAGTGGTTTCAGCGCTTGCCTGGCAAGCACGAGGATCCGGGTTCAAACCCCAGCACCACGTACACAACTAAGTGTTGGACCAACTACGGCATGTGAAAAACTAAAGTTGTTTCTCTCTTTCTCTGTCTCTCTCACTGTCCCTCTCTCTTTAAAAAAAAAAAAAAAAAAAAGCCAGGGAGGCAGTGGATTCTACCCGTCTAGCACAGCTGCTTCACTGATTTCTACAGGCCGCTCTAGCCCGCCGGCTGCTTCTCTATGGTTTCTTCGGGCCGCTCTAGCCCGGCTTCTTCTCTATGGTTTCTACGGGCCGCTCTAGCACGCGCAGGGAGCGGCGAGAGGTGGCCGCTGCCGGAGCCTGCAGGTCGTGGAGCCGTCTGTGCGGTCAGGTGCGGTCAGCCATGCAGAGCGCGCGGAAATGGCTGGTCGCAGTGGCGGTGCTGGGTGCTGGGGCCGGCGTGGGGTCCGCGCTCTTTGTTCTGGTGACCCCGGGAGAGCTGCAGAAGCAAGAGATGTTGAAGGTAGGTATAACGGAGAGCCCCGCGGAGGAGCGGGCGTACGGGAGCCCTGGACTGGGGCCCGGGACTGTGAACGCCCTCCTGTTCGCAGGCGATCCCCGAGCAGGACCCGCGCCGCCGGGATGAGGCGACCAGGAACCAGCAGCTAGTGATGGCCACGCTGCAGGAGGCCGCGGCCACGCAGGAGAACATAGCGTGGAGGAAGAACTGGATGGTTAGCGGCGGCGGCAGGTCAGCGTGATACCAGGCCTGCCCTGGTGGGCGCTAGGACTGGGCTTGGGTACCGCAGTAGTAGGCAGCCTTTCAACTCCGTGCGCCCGGAGGGGAATCGGGACCCAGAAGGCCGCGCTCCAGACTCCCCTTGTTCCGGGAGTTGCCGCTGGGGGAGCACCGTCCTCCCTCCAAACCCGCGCTGACTGATTTAACGTCCACATCGGCGGCCGTTCGAGAGGGGCGTCAGATGGTGAAGAGAAGGAACCCAATAAATCCAGTGTCTGCAAAGTGTGCCCGCAGTCACACGCCTACCAGTGCTGAGAGCTGTTTGGGTCAGCACTAGGAGCCTGCTCCGGGAGCTCTGATAACCAGGGCTCCGGCCTGCTTCGCCCCGCAAGAGAGCCTGATAGGGATGGGCTTTTTTTTTTTTTTTTAAGAGAGAATCAATTTTTATTGAGTTTTACACAAGGCTTCCGTTGCTCCAACACTTAGTTGGGTACTGGGGTTTGAACCCGTGAACCTGCGCATGTGTACCGGGTAACCGCTGAGCCACCGCTCCAGCCCCAGCAACCATATTTTCAAAAGAGGTCTTGTGGTCGAAGCTTGATAGTTGGCTTCTGAGGATAACCAAGTGACATTTCCAAAATCAGAACTGTGCTGGAAACTCTTGTTAGCAATGGATGCCTGTGGAGGACTCCTGTCCTTTCAGGGAGGTTGGAGATTAAATAAAGGGGCTGGGAATGTAGCTCAACTACACCCCAGTAATGCAAATAAGTAGGTTAGCCCATGTTGTGGTGCACACCTGTAACACCATCTCAGGAGGCTGATGCCTGAGGATCTCAAGGTCCAGGCCAGCCTGGGCAATTTAGCTAGAGACTCTGTCTCAAAATAAAAATGTAAAGGACTGGGATGTAGCTCAGTGGTAGAGCGTTTGCTTAACTTGTGAGGCCCTGAGTTTAATCTCCAGTACAAAAAGGAAAAAAAAAAGATTTAGAAATGTAAAGGGCATGACAGAGCAACTTCTCAGTGTAATGGGTCCTTTCTTTCCCCTCTGAAGGTTTTTCTCTGTAGTTTTGAATCTCTGAATCCAGTTCCAGGACCTGCTGGAAACGCCCCTGAGCAAATGAGATAAACCTTTGGGGTTGCAGCCCCATTGTGAAGTCCATCACACCACTCCCCTTTTGTCCATTTTTGGTGCTGGAGGTGTTTGAACCTGGGTCCTCAGGCATGCTAAGCACATGCTCTACTACTGAACTACACCATCCAGTCCCCTTTGTTTTATACCATGTAGTTCCCAAACAATATTGCAAGTGAAAAGAAAAAGAGGCTGCTTTTACTGAATAGTCAGAATAAATAAAAGCTTTATAACACTGGCAAAAGCCCAGAGATGGACATTGGTGCTCTTGTTCTGCAGCTGCATGGTGGAGTCATAAGTTTGGTACATTTGTTGTGTGTGATCTTTATGGTTTAACTGTGGCCTCTTCCCTATGCCCAGGAAATGAAAAGTCAGTAGCTCTTTGATAGGACACTGAACTAAAATGACCACAAGCAGCAGTCAGGTCATCATGGAGAAGCCTGTTGGGTCAGACAGAACCTGAGTCCTAGAGTCAGCCTTCGCAATTGGGTGTGCAGGTTCTAGTAACTGCTACCAGTGTCACTTCGGGAAAGGATCTTGTGCTTTGGTCTCTAGTGGAAGCTTATACCTACAACTCAGTAACAAATAGTGCTTTTGTATCTCAGTATCTATAAAGCTTAAAAACATGTGTAATCCCAGATACTAGTGAGGCTGAGGAAGGAGGATTCTAAGGTCAAGGACAGTCTAGGCAACCTAGATCTTGTCTAAAAATAAAATTTATGGGGAATTAGGGGGCCAGTGTTTTGGTACACACCTGTAATCCCAGCAGCTCAGGAGGCTGAGGCAGGAGGACCGTAAGTTCAAAGCCAGTCTCAGCAACACAGTGAGACTCTGTCTCAAAATAAGAAATCAAAAGGGAGGGCTGGAGCAGTAGCTCAGCGCTTGCCTGGTATGTGGGAGGACATAGGTTTGAATCCCAGCACCATATACACAACAAAATGTTGAGCAATAAAAGCCAGATGTATATTCTGTGATTCAGAAGAATTACAAGTTCAAGGCCAGTCTCAGCAAATTAGACCCTGTCTCCAAAAATAAAAAAGGCTAGCGATGAAGCTCAGTGGTAAAGCACCCCTGGGTTCAATACCCAGTACAAAGGGAAAAAACAAAAATGGGCTGAGGGGTATAGCTTACTGTTAAAGCTCTTGCCTAGCATGCACAAGGCCTGGGTTCAACCCCTAGTACCAAAACAAAAATAATCCAAGAAAAGTGTGGTACACATGACATACTTAACACCTTTTATTTTCTTTATACTGATTGAACTGAGGGATGCATTACCACTGAACTACATCCCCAACCCTTTTTATTTTTTTTCCTCTTTTTTTGGTACTGGGGATTGGACCTGGGGGTGCTTAACCACTGAGCAACATCTTCAGCCCTTTTTATTTTGAGACAAAGGTGTCTCTAAGTTGCTGAGGCTGGCTTTGAATTTGCAATTCTCCTACCTCTGCTTCCCCAGCTCTGGGATTATAGTTGTAAGTCAATGTGCTCGGCTCCTTTTTTAGTTTTGAGACAGCATCTCACAAAGTTGCTTAGGGCCTAAATTGTGGAGGCTGGGCTTGAAATTGTGGATCCTCCAGCCCCAGCCTCCTGAGTTGCTGAGCTTACAAGCATGTGCCACGATGCCTAGCTTAACACCATTAGTGTCTAGGAAAGCACCAGTGTGGTCATGACTTAATCTTTAGAACAGAACAGACATAGTTTCAGACATCACTCTAATGTTCCTTTCAAAGTTCATGGATGGCCCCATGAAAAAAGTTTAGTCCCTAATACTGAGGACTTATTAGGTGGCAGGCACTGTGCTAAAAGCATATCAGCATTATGTAACCCTTATAACACCCCCCCAAATAGTACTATTATCCCTATTCCACTGAAGAAAGTAGGACTAAAGACATCAAGGCATCCTGCTAGTCAGGATTTAAAGTTTATGCACCACCTTTAACTATAGGAGCAAAATGTGGCATGTGATGTATTATCTCTTCCCCAGCTCAGCACCTCTTCCCTCCACCTCTGACGCAGTTAATCAGACCCAAACATTTAAAAACAAGACTCTGCTGGAAACTAAGAGGAAAGGGGATCTACTCCAAATGCCTTCCCTTCAGCTTCTTCTGCCTTGGTTTCGTGGCTCCCAGACACTCAGTAAGGAGCCAAGCAAATACAGAACTCAGGGTCTATTTGGAAGGAGATGTCAGTGCTTTATCAAAGATGAAGAGGTCAGAGAGTGATGGTGCAATAAAGGCCCCTCAGCTGGGACATTTCTTGGCCACAATGAGAACAGCAGAAGGCACAAGTCCTGAAAATGGAAATGAAACAGGCTTGAACCCCAAGGATACTTGCTTTTTGCTCCCCAAACTCCGACTCATGCCATCTCCACAAATCCCTTCTTTTAATCCCTTTTCTCACACATGCCCCATTCTTCCAAGTGCTGCTTTCTGGTCCCAAATGCCATACCCAGCTCCTGCAGAGGCCGTTCCATGTCAGCTTCTGAGAAGGCCCGTCTGGGAAAGCCACTGAGCAACTGCACTGGGTCCTGGCCACCTCCAGGTTCCTCCCCACGGTGCAGCTCCACATAGAGCCTCACTGCTGCCAGCTGTTCCCGGGCCCGGAACGTCTGGGTCAGTGAAGTGCCATCTGGCAGCCTGACCTAAGGGAAAGAAAGATTTCCAGTATGTTGAGCATCAAAACTGAGGAGCTGGTCAGGCACAATGGTGCACATCTGTAATACAGTAATACCAGCGGCTTGAGACTGAGGCAGGAGGATCCTCAAAGCCAGCCTCAGCAACATAGCAAGACCCTGTCTCAATAGAAAAATAAAAGGGGCCAGGAATGTGGCTCAATGGTTAAGCACCTCTGGGTATAATCCCTGGTGCCAAACAACAAAAACAATAAACAAAAATGAGTGAGTTGACCAAGTAAGGAAAAGAGCTAAAGTTAGCCCCTCCTTCCTCTTAGACTGAACCAGTACAACTACTATTTAAAGCACATAATGAACCACTACATATGCTTTGCTTTACCAAGTACTGCACAAGTGGCCCTAGCTCCCTCACAATTTAAGAAAATATACAAAAATATGAGGATAAATTCTACATAAAGTAGCTGTGTAATGAACCAAATGAAAACATGAATAAATAAAAGGATAACTGCTGAGTAAGAGGGGGGTATGGATTTAAATATGCCTGTGGCAGGTGAAATTTGATCTTTCCTAAGCGTAGAAGAGGCAGGATGTCAAATCACTTACAAAGAAGGGAGAGATTTGGCAAAGGGAACATATCTGAAAAAAGCTTTGAGTTAGTATCTTAAAGGCCAACAAAGGGGTTGCAGGAGCAAAACAGGAATCAGAATCAGTACCTGTATGCGACACTGGTCATATTCACGCTTGGTAGGAGGTTCCTGGCTAGGAGAGGAGGGAACAGGCCCTGTCTCCGTCACCGATGGCGATGGCTGAGAACCCACGCTACCACCATACTGGAAGACAAAAGTAAAACATTAAATCAGGCATTCACCCACCCTCAGAAAACAGACTGAATTTGCTGATACTTTCCGTCTGATGTTGGAGGGCATTAGCCTACTTTTTCCATTATAACTACTGTCTTTCAAATTACCCACCTTCTTGGCTCTCTCTGCTTTGTCTCTTTCAATCTTTTCTCGAACCCTCTGTCTGGAACACAGGAAGAAAATAGGTCAGACCTCAACAAAGAAAATCTTTATTAAATATTTTTTCCCCTCAACTGTTAACCAACAGGTCCATCACCCAGACCTGGCTGCTAACTCTTCAGCCTTTTCTCTTCTCCGCTCCTCAGCAGCTCTGCGCATCTCATCTTCCTGTAGTCTCTGTCGTGCAGCTGACAGCTCTTGTCCTTGTCTCCTGCGCTGCCTTTCTCGCTCCAATGCTTCCCGCTCCTCTCTTTCTTCACGTTCCCGCTGCTTCTGGGCCACCAGCTCCAACATCCTACATTGCAGGGAGGAAAGAGCTCAAGAGAAATGGACATGGAGTATAAAGGGACAATAAAATCAGGGCATGTGTGGGGCTGGAGTGGTGACTTTAGTGGGCTTGCCTGGCATGTGCAAGGACGAGATCAAACTCCCCAGCACCACTTGTCGGAGCTTCGAAAGCCATGTGAAAAACTAAATAAAACTGACTCTCTGTAGAATCACGTGGAAAGGGATAAAGAGAGACAGAATCAGTTTTATTTAGTTTTTCATATGGCTTTCATTGCTCAGACACTTGGTGTGTACGTGGTGCTGGGGTTAGAACCAGCATCCCTGCGCATGGGAGGCAAGTGTCAAAACCCCTTACCCACTGCTCCAGCCCGTCCCTCTCTTAAAAAAAAAAAAAAAGGGAATATATCCCCAAATAGAAGAAATTTAAAAGAAATGCCAGGAAAGGTTAGGGATAGAACTGTAGCTCAGTTCTGGATTATAAAAAACAAAAACACAGGAACGGAAACAGAAGCCAAGGCCCTTCGACCACAGGACGTGGATACTGGGGAAGAGTGGACGATGACCTCCGCACAGGGTTCCTGGCTTTACCTCTTAGTCTGTTCCTGTCTTTCCTCTTCGGTCAGAACGGGTTTGCTCTCTCCAGCAGCCGATTCAGGTCCTACAAACGACCAGCGTTACCACCCCGCAGATCCTCCCGGGGCCTGCCGGCACCGCACCCCCTCTCCCGCCAGAACCTTCGGGGCCGCCTTGTTCCGCGGGGGTGGGCTCCCGTCCCAGGACGTGTCCGAGCGGAGTCGCCAGAGGCTCGTCCACGTCGGGGTCGTCCTCGTGCTCCATCAGCCTGGCGGGGAAAGTCGGTAGAGAGGTCAGCGCTGACACTGCTCCTCCCAGCAGCCCCCAATCCGCCGCCACCGGGGCCGATCGCTCACCAGTCCATCGCAGCCTCGATGCCCTGGTTCCCCGTGAGGGCCAGAGCCTTCTCCCTGGGGGCAGAAACACCGTGAATAGGGCCCACGAATCATGGTGCCGGTCAGGCCGGGGCTGGCCTGGGGTAAAGGCCCCGAAAGGCGCGGGGTGGGGGGGCTCCCTTACGCGCGTCCCCTGGGGAAGCCCATCTCGATCAGACTCTCCAGAGCCGTCAGCTCCGCCATGGCGCCGCCGCCGCCGCCTGCGCGGGGACCTGGTGTGGCGAGAAGGAGGGTGAGAAGGGTCCGCGCAAGGCACCCTCGTCCTCGACGCCCCCGACGTGGTGCTCGTCCACTCACCCGGCTCGGGACCCGCCGGGGACACCGACGAGAAGAAAGGCGAAAGGAAGCGGAAGTGCCCGGATCTGTTTGGGTCACGTGGGCGCGGGCGTGGACGGATACCGCGGAGCGCCAGAAAACCGCGGTCCGACCGCCGGAGCGTTGCGCGGCCGGAAGCAGACCCGCTGACCCCGGGACTCAGCGGCTCGAAAACCTCCCCGAGAGCGGGAAGAAGCGAATTCCAGGAGGCTCACTGCTTCACCTTCTTTAGAAATGACAACTGCGGGGGCCGGCGCGGCGGCTGGGCGGTTACGGCGCTTGCCTGGCATGTGGAGTTCAAACCGCAGCACCACGCACACAAGGCAGTGTTGGAGCAACGAAAGCCACGTGAAAAACTAAATAAAATTGATTCTGTCCTTCTACAGTCTCTTAAAAAGAAAAAAATTAGAACTGTGGAGCACATAGAAATGTGCGTGCTCTTTGACCCACTCATCCTCTTTGGGGAATTGAGCCATCCTCTGTACCGTTGCCAAAGGGATTTTGCAAAACAGTGTCTCATTCTGGGTCATCACTTCCTGGTTTAAAATTTTCCGTGACACCTCAGTCATCTAGGACAAGCTCAAATGTTGACTTTCTCCTGCTCCCATTTTTTCTTTTCTTTTAATAAAGAGAGAGGGACAGTGAGAGAGACAGAGTAAGAGAGAGACGACTTTAGTTTTTCACGTGGCCTTAGTTGCTCCAACACTCAGTTGCGTACGTGGTGCTGGGGTTTGAACCCGGGTCCTCGTGCTTGCCAGGCAAGCGCCGAAACCGCTGAGCCACCGCTCCAGCCCTCCCCCCACCATTTTTTCTTTTAGGTTTTATTTTTAAGAGGGACAGCGAGAAAGAGAATTTTATTTAGCTTTTCATATGGTTTTCAGAAAGAATCAATTTTATTTAGTCATTAAAAAGTTGCAAGGTAGGCAGGTGTGGTGGCACACACCTGTAATCCCAGCAACTTGGGAGGCTGAGGCAGGAGGATTGTGAGTTCAAAGCCAGCCTCAGCAATTCAGTGAGGAGCTAAGCTTCTTAGACTCCAAATAAAATATAAAAAGAGGACTGGGGGTGCTGGGGATATAGCTCAGTGATAGAGTGCTTGTCTAGCACGTGCATGTGCACTGTTCAATCTCCAGTACCACCAAAAAACCCAAACAAACAACAAAAAAAGTGGTGGGGATGTGGCTTAGAGGTTGAGTCACCCTTGGTTCAATCCTCCGTACAAAAAAAAGAAAAGCTGCAAGGTAATCACTGCAGTGTGATACTGAGTGTATTCCAGACAACAAGATAACAAGCTGTTCTAGATTTATTCTAAAGGTCCAATTAAAAAGAAAGATTAAATATTAGAGTACTGCCTGTTTAACCTTACTTCCGGGAGAGTGCCTTCTCCAGGGTACTTAAATACAGGAACAGGTGAGGATACAGAAACAAGTATGTCCATGGAACATACTGAAAAAAATTTAAATGTTCAAACAAAGAGCAATGGGTAAATTTATCTCCTTCCTTCCTTCCCTTTCTCTTTCTTCCTTTCTTTCTTGGGGAGTGAACCCAGGGGCATTTAACCACTGAGCCACATCCCTAGCTCTTTTTTTTTTTTTTCAGGGCTGAGGACCAAACTCAAGGCCTTGCGCATGCTAGGCAAGTGCTCTGCTGCTGAGCTAAATCCCCAACCCCAATCCCTAGCTCTTTTTGTTTTATTTTGAGACAGGATCTCATTAAGTTGCTCAGTGCTTGGTTAAATTGCTGAGGCTGGCTTTGAACTTGAAATCCTCCTGCCTCAGCTTCCTGAGTTACTGGGATTACAAGCATTCACCACCACTCTCAGTGCTAAAGTCCTTTAAAGGGCATTCTCTTATAGGAATTTATGTAGCCTTTAACATCAGTAAAGACATATATGATTTGCCAATTTGCCATTATTTGTCCATAACTGAATAATAGGAGAAAAAATAAAATTTGCACTTTGTTTTATTTATTTAGGTTACCGGGTGCACTTTGTAAAGAGCTGCTCTGCTAAGGGTGAGTAGTTTTTTGCTGAGTGTCAAACCCAGGGACTTGTGCATGCCAGGCAAGTACTCTATCACTGAGCTACATTCGCAGCCCAATGGTTTTATTTTTGTTTTATATTTTTTTGCTTTTGCTGGGGTTTGAAACCAGCGTCTCTTTCATACTAGGCAAATGCTCTACCACTGAGGTACACCCCTAGCAAGGGCAGTTGAGGAGGGAGAGAACTTTTACTTTTTACTCTTCAGGATTACTACTTGAAACTTGTGTTTCTTTTACAATTAAAGAAATTAAAGTTAGGGGCTGGAGCGGTGGCTCAGTGGTTTTGGCGCTTGCCTGACAAGCACGAGGACCTGGGTTCAAACCCCAGCACCACGTACACAACTAAGTGTTGGAGCAACGAAGGCCATGTGAAAAACTAAATAAAGTTGTTTCTCTCTTTCCCTGTCTCTCACTCTCACTGTCCCTCTCTCTTAAAAAAAAAAAAAATTAAA
>PVKS010050289.1:0-11618 GCA_004027875.1 Aplodontia rufa
CAGTGCTATTGTAGAGAGGTGTTTGTTATTTCCTGCCATTTTGATTTATTTCTATTGTTTAATTCACTCCTCATTCTCATTTGCTTAACCATTCTTTTAATGAGATTTATTCTGTCCCAAGCTCTGCTATTGTTGTTTATTTTAAAAATCTGCTGTGGGGCTGGAGAGGTGGTTCAGTGTCTGCGGCACTTGCCTAGCATGCATGAGGACGCCAATTTGAGCCCCAGGACCACGTACATAGTGAAATGGTGGAGCAATGAAGGCCACATGGAAAAACTAAATAAAAAGATGATTCTGTCTTTCTCTCTCTCTCTCACTGTCCCTCTCTCTTTAAAAAAAAAAAAAACTTCTGTGTGTAGGCTTTCTTTAAATTTCTGCAAATCTAGACTAGTAGTTGATTTATTGATTTGACTGACTTTGTTTCTTTTCTTCTTTTTTATTTTTCACGCTAGGGATTTAACCCAGGGACACTTTTACCAATGAGTTCCATCCCCAGAGCCCCCTTTTTAAATTTCTGAGACACGTCTAAGTTTCTGAGGGTCTTGCTAAGTTGCTGAGTCTGGCCTCAAACTTGTGATCCTCCCATCTCAACCTCCTGAGTTTCTGTGATTACAGGTATGTACCACCATGTGCAGCTTGATTTGACTTTCTTAAAGATGGAATAAGAATTTTTTTCCTGGGCTCTAATAGAAGTATTGAGGCTATGAGACTGTTCTGTAACTATGTTCTATATTTCCCACGAAGTAGCTTGAACTTGGCCTATAGTAGGACTTGTACTTCTATAACTACATTTATTGGTACTTCTTCATGCTTTCAAAACAGGTTTTTGTTTTAAATGCATTTGTGTTTCAGATTATTGCTGCTCTGATATACTGGTCTTCTTTCTTCTGTAGCACTTCACTGTACTCGGTAGTAACAAGAACCAACATTATATTTCACTTTTGACATAAGCACTGTACTAGATGACTTCTGCATTTACTCACTTTATTCTCCCAAGTTCATGTTTAGTGTTCCTAAACATCATGCTGCCTCTCAACAAGCTGGCCAATTACAATGTGTATTTAATCAAATCACCAAGGGACCAAAGTCCATAATGTCTTCTTAGCAGTGAGACTCCTGAATTCCTCTGCTCCGCCTCTTTCCATTGCTCTCTCTGTTCCTTGGAGACCAGCTGAGAACCTGTCCTGCTGAATTTCCCCTCCCCAGCCCAGTTTGTTGGGCGTGGCCACTGTGCAATCTGCTCCCGGGTCTGCTTGGCTCAGGGGTTAGGAATAAAAGACACAAGATGGAGTTCCTGTGAGTGAATCACATCTGTTTGCAGTGGTTAAAACTTAGCAATTTCTCTGTTCTAATCCCATCCCATCTTCATTTTCCTAAAAATTCCAGAGGGTATATGTTTACTTTTAAATCAATATGAATTTTAACATATTTACATTTGAGGTTTTATCAACACTTTCCTGTCCTTTCACCTAACTCTCCTCTCTCCCTTCCTCCTGCTCCTGGGATTATTACAACTCCCCCATGGTATTGCAAAACCAAGAGGCCTGGGTTACTGCTAGAGGGATGGTGTTGCATAAATCACTCTGCACCTATGACTTGTAGGTAGAAGCCTAATAGCAGCTTTCTGATGAAGACACCTCACATGAGGTAGAGATAGGGCTGGAACCAAGTCCTGCCAGGGTGAAAGCGGGGCAGGTCTGCTCCTGGCACTCCTGCTTCTGTTCCTCTGAGACATGGGTACCTGGCACTCCTGCTTCTGTTCCTCTGAGACATGGGTAGAAAGACGTAAAGGGTGTGCCATGAGAACTTCACCCTCCCTTACGACACCTTCTACACAGCCAGGATCAAACCCTTCCCTTCATTTTAACCAACCCAGTCACTGGCACCAAACATACTGGTGGCTGAAATTAAATAAATCTTCATACTACTGTAGGAGGCCCCCTGGGACTGAAGAGTGGGACAAGTTCCTTGGCTTGAAGAAATAATCAAGCAAGTCAATAATCTCTACCCGGGAACAATGAACTTGCATGCCTAGAAACAGCCGGTGCTCTTCTATGAACTTGGTCAGATCTACCAGGGTAGAAGCCAATTGGAGCCCTGATATAAGGGATTATGCAGAGAGCATTCAGATCTGACATTCCTGATCTGACCTGTTACAGGATGGCAGCAATAGCAAGGGTTAGTGAATATCAAGGATATCTTAAAATGTCTTTAGACCTACAATAGGAGGTCCACGTTTGAGTCCATACATTTATTTATTTTATTTTTTAAAGAGAGAGAGGGATGGTGAGAGAGAGAAAAAATCAGTTTGATTTAGTTTTTCATCTGGTTTTAGGTGCTCTGACACTTGGTTGTGTATGTGGTGCTGGGGTTTGAACCCATTTCCTCATACATGCCAGGCAAGTGCCATAACTGCTGAGCCACCACTCCAGCCCTCCATGCATTTATTAAGTGCATGACCTTGAGCAAATCAATGGACTTCACTAAAGTATGCGTTTCCTTATCTGTCAAATGGGAACCAAAATAGCTGTTTTCCGCATTTTACAAGAATGCATGAGGATTGAATGATAATTCTTCAAATTATGAAATAATAATTATTCTACAAAGTGTTTGTAGGACCTAGGGGTGTAGCTCAGTGGTGGAGAGTATATGTAGCCCGTGAGGCCCTGGGTTCCATCCCCACCACCAAAAAATTAAAAAAAGAAAAAAAAAAAGTAAAAATACTTTGTAAACCATATGAAAATATAAAGGATTACTAGAAATTTCTATTTATTTTAGTTAAATAATGATAATTTCATCAGCTTATTCCTCTACTAATTTTTTTTTTTAAGAGAGAGGGACAGTGAGAGAGACAGAGAAAGAGAGAAACAACTTTATTCAGTTTTTCACATGGCCTTAGTTGCTCCAACACTTAGTTGTGTATGTGGTGCTGGGGTTTGAACCCGGGTCCTTGTGCTTGCCAAGCAAGCGCTGAAACAGCTGAGCCACCGCTCCAGCCCCTCCTGTACTAATTTTTGACCAGAACAATTTATAAATAGTAAAACGGAGAGCTTTGTTTCCCCTCCCCCTCATACTCTGTCCCATGTTTTGCTCCAGGCAAACAGGCAGGCAAGAGGCTGTGATTGGCAAGTACCTTGTACTCATCATAGTTAGGGAACAGAACCAGGCAGAAGTCAGGACTGGGTGGTGGAGGTCAGTCTGGGCACAATGGTAGGACAACTCTAGCAGAGCTATCAGGCAATGGAGTGAGTGAAAAACAGAGGTGATCTCAAGCAAGATTTGAAACCAAGACAGATGAAACAAATCTTTGTCCTCTGACAAGGTGTCCCTGCAGGGTAGGACTTCCTGTCCTGTGCTGCTCAGAAATCCCAAGTTGCCTCCAGTCTGGGCCTTGAGTGACTGGAGCAAAGGGGAGTTCCCCGAAGGAAGATTCTTGCCTCTGTACCTTATAGCCCTTATTGTCACTGTCACAAAGCCATATCTGCTGGCAGAAATGATACACAATTATGTGTCTGCACCCCCAACGATTTCAGGTTCAGATTTCTAAGCACATGAACTTGACTTACTATGAGGAAAGCCTGCATTCTTAGTATCAGAAATTTCATCCCTTGTGAATGCTATCTGTTTCTGGCAGAAAATGTGCCATTGTTACTCATGTCAATCTCTGAGAGAGATATTTAAGGAAAAAAAACTGTCAGGAGATTTGGAGGAGAACTGGGTAGACCGTTCAGGTCATTCCCAGACTGGCCAATCAATCCTGGGAATTTAACATAAATGGATATGTAAGTACAGAACCCAGGGCCTTGAGTTCCAGATTAATATTTACTCATTCTTAGAGGTGTCTTTGTGGACAAACAAAAAACTAAAAGTGTAACCTGTAAATGATTTTCCAGGGAGGATTATCAAGAAGGCATAATGCTTTGAGTCAAGAAATGATGATTTCTAGTCTTCCTAAGTAGAAGACTAGAAAACTAAACTCAGGTGATTATTCATTGGTCTAAGTTAGGGGTTACATGGACGATGTGTGGTTAGCACGGTGTTGTTTGATTATTTCTATTATACCTGTGCAGTTTGAAAGGCACTGTAACTGACACTGGGATGCTGGGTTGGAACAGACTCTATGGACACTTACGAGGCCTGAGAAGTCAGTGAGAACAGGGCCTCTATTTAGGTGGACATGTGTGCAGGTGGACATGTGGACAAGATCTAGGAGTGGAGGACTCCCGAGGAGGGAAAGCCTGCACTCGGCAGGGTGGTCAGAGAAGGCTTCCGGGAGGAAAGGAACTGCTGTTGTGTTTGGAATAGAGGTGGTGGAGAGGTGCTTTCTAGATCAGGGGCAAGAAATCTCCAGCTATATTCAGGAAACCATGAGCAGGTCAATCTGGCTGAAGCAGAGAATTTGAGCAGGAGAGAAACAGGCGTGGTCTTAAATGAAAATGAGCAAGCGTGACTCTATATGGCTGTTGAGCCTATAAAGTCAAAGGTCTCCTACTGAAAGAAGAGGACTTAAGGAGGGAGAGTTGAAGATACTGAGCAGCCAGAAGCCTGCACTGCCCAGGCTCAGCTCTGTGGGTATCCACCCCGCTCCACTGCTGAGTCACAAGCCAGTGGGGTGCCCGCATCCCAGCTCCCCCCAAGGGGGGTCAGAGCCCTTCTTAGCTTCATGCATCATTCCGAAGTTAAGGGTGAGGGGGTTGTGAAGAAGGCTGGAGAGTGGCAAGATTACAGCTGATGTCACCATGCAGTTGGAGGTCTGCCAGCGAAAGTGTTTGTTTATTTTGTTCACCTTTCTTCTTGCCCAGAGTGAAGAAGCACCTGGGACAAAGCTCAACTCAGATTTTTCCCTCTAGACCTTGCTCCTCTGATGTATCTACATTACTCCCAGATCTATACCAACCTCTGCAGATGTGCATTTCCCTATGAGTGCACCAATTTTATCACGCACATATTATATATAATGTATATACATAATATATATTATATGATATGTAATCCACACAAATCTATCACACACATACATATGTAAAAGTATATATATGTGTGTGTCTATGGAAAAAATTAGACATTTGTTTGGATTTTTTTTCTTCAGGATAGTGAAAGTCAGAAGCACTTTGTCACACAAGCAGCATGCAGGCTTCACAAATCCCCAGTCCTCCTCCCCCTCCAGTATTTTCTTTGGCCTAGGAAAAACATGCAGGGTTCCCTGCCCCCCCCCCAAGTTTCCAGGATGGCCATTTCCCACTCCCCTCCCTCGCCTTCATTCTGCAGTCCTCACCTGATTGGCTGACTAGGCATTTGCTGATCTGAGAGCTTCTTTGTGACAAAGAGGAAGAACTGAGCTAGTTCAGAGGCAGTGGGCCAGAGGTGAGGGCAATGGGTGAGTCTAGCTCACAAGCCTATCTCCTCTCTGCTTCCTGGGAACATCATTTAGCTGCTGGATCTGTTGCTCCCCTCTCTCTCAGAAGCCTGAAGCTCTTCTTTTCTTGTTTAACTTTAGGGACCTTGAAGAAAGTGGGTGGGCGGGGGAGATGCCCTAGAGAAGACCTGTGTCTCCCCCAGGCATGCTGTTTTTCTGTAGCAACTTTTCTACATGATGTACCAGTGAATATTTAGTGTTTCTGTTATGGAAACAGATAAGGATATCAAAAAAAAAGGACACAGGGCCCTTTCCCTCTGGGATTCACATTTTCAGTGGGGAGAAAAGACAATGGAAGAAAACATGAGGAATGAGATTGAGAATAGCAAAGAACCTAATTTGGGGAGCTTTGTTTGGACTAAAATCTAAATCAATTATATTATTTTGGGGGGTGCTGGGAATGCAAACCATGTACTCTACCACTGAGCTACACCCCAGCCCCCTAAAATAATAAAGCAAAAGGAAGTAGATTGGAAGGAGACCTTGTGAAATTCCACCAGATTTAGATCATGATACCAACTTTTTTTTTTTTGCCTGGCTATATGTTTGAGGTTTTCACTCCCACTGAAACTGATTAATCATTGTCGAAATTCCTCCCTTGCAAACTTCCCTCTGTGAGCGGGCTGACCCTTGGCCAGCCTGTGACACAGAAATAGTCTGTTTTGTGCACCCTTTATGGTCCACTTCTGTTTGTTTCTCTGTGTAGCACTCCCTCTGAGCCACCTTCAGGCCTCTAGAACTCTGTCCCCTCAAATTTTCCCTGCTTTCCCATTCAAAGCCTACATCACATCTCAGCTAGTGCTAGGGGGAAAAAAAAGATCTCAGAATGTATCTCTACAGGCTGTGAGTGTCCAGGAGGGTGGGTGGAGAGCCATTTATCAGAGGGACTTCAGAAAGCATTTGGTTCAGCCCCCTCATCTTATAGGTGAGGAGGCCACAACTTACAGAGGATAGGTGACCTGCCTGATATTTCAGAAACAACAGAAAGAGCTGGGACTAAAATCCAAGTCCGAGGAACCTGATTCTTTTCCCCCAAGAGAAGGGCCCACACCTATCTAGTTGTAACAGCTGAAGATTTGGGCAGCATCTATGCCTGTGTCAACCTCTCTTCAGCTAGTCATCTATTTTATTTAATTTGTCCACTCTTCTTCAATTCTACCATCATTCTGGCACAAGCTTTTATCATCCCTTTGCTTAGATCTACCAAGACACCAAATCAGTGTTCTTATTCCCTCTTGAATTCATCTTGTAGGAAGAGTAGAGTCCTTTTTTAC
Source organism: Aplodontia rufa (assembly GCA_004027875.1). Lineage (NCBI taxonomy): Eukaryota > Metazoa > Chordata > Mammalia > Rodentia > Aplodontiidae > Aplodontia > Aplodontia rufa. Next base: position 6,691 of record PVKS010050289.1, read on the forward strand.
TTTTCCTTTTTTATTGCAGTAAAATATTCATAACATATAACTCATCGTTTTGACCATTTAAAAAAGTTGTGGCTAAAAAAAACCCCCACTAACATAAAATTTACCATCTTAACCATTTTTAAATGTTCAGCACAGTGGTGCTAACTACGGATACATTGTTGTAGAACAGATCTGTGGAATTTTTCAAAGTTCCAAAGCTGAAACTCAGTAATCTTTTTTTTTTAAACAATTTTTATTTAGTTTTTCATATGACTTTCATTGCTCTGAGACTTCGCTGTGTATGTGGGTTGCTGGGGTTTGAACTTGGGTCCTTGCACACACCGGGCAAGCACTGTAACCACTGAGCCACTGCTCCAGCCCCCAGAAACTCAGTAATCTTGAGAAATTCTTTTTGCCTTCTCTTAACCCCTAGCATTCTACTTTCTGTTTCTGAATTTGATTATTCCAAGTCCCTCCTGTAAGTGGAATCATGCAATGCCTTTTCACGACTAGTTTATTTCACTTAGCATAATGTCCTTAAGGTTCATCCATATTAGAGTATGAGAGAATTTCATTCTTTTTAAAGACTGAGTAATAGTCCATTGTGTGTATGTACCATATCTTATTTAACCTGTTGATGAGGTTTCTTCCAACCTCGTGGCTATGTGAATAAATGTTGCAAAAAACATGGATGTGCAAATAACTCTTTGAGATTCTATTTTAAATTCTTTTGGTATATACCCAGAAGTAGGATTGCAGGATCATAAGAGGAAACTCCATACTGTTTGTTTTCCATAAAAGTTGCAGAATTTTTCATTTCCACCAATAATATACAGGAATTCCAGTTTCTCCACATCCTCACCAACACTTGCTGTTTTGTTTGCTTGTTGGTGTGAAGGCAATATTTCATGGTGGGTGTGCTTTGATTTCTCTGATGATTAGTGATGTTGAACATTTCTCACACATTTGTTGGCCTTTCGTACATCTTCTCTGGAGAACTATCTATTCAAGCCCTTTGCCCATTTTTAAGTTCAGTTATTTATTTATTATTGGGTTGTAGGTGGTTGTTAAAATGTATATGTATTCTGAATATTAACCTCTTATTAGATATATGGTTGGCAAATATTTTCTAGAATTATGTAGATTGTCTTCTCACTTTGTTGTTTCCTTTGTTGTACTGAATGAAATTTTTACCTTTTCTTACCCCAGCAGTGGAGATCAAACTTAAGAGCTTGTACATGGTAGACAAGTTCTCTACCATTGATTTACATCCTACCTCTGAAGTTGTAAAGAAATCAATGCCAAGTCCAATATCATAAGGATTTCCCGGTATGTGCTCTTCTAGGAATTTTGTAGTTTCAGGTCTTAATGTTCAAATATCACTTGGAGTTATTTTTTGTACCTGGCGTAAAGTTAGAGTCCAAGTTTCCCCATGGACATCCGGTTTTCCCAGCACCACTTGTTGAAGAGATTGTCCTTCCTGCACTGTGTAGTCTTAATGTCGATCATTTGACCATATACTTGAGGGAGCTCTGTTTTGTTGCATTAGACTATATGTCTGCTTTTATGCTAGCATTGTACTGTTTTAATTAGTGTTGCTTTGTATAAGTTTGGGAATCAGGAAGGCTGGGACCTCCAGCTTTGTTTTCCTTCTTCAAGATTCTTTTGGTTATTTGGGCTCTTTCACATCACTTTAACCATTTCTAGGTGTACAATTCAGTGGGGTTAAGTACATTTCCCATATTCTGCAACCATCACCAGTATTTTCAGAACTTTTCCATCATCACAAATCTTTATACCAATTAAATAACTTCTCATCCTCCCCCTAATTCCCGCTAATCACAATTCTACTTTCTGTCTTTATGAATGTGATTATTCTAAGTACCTCACATAAGTGGAATCATACACTGCTTAGCAGAGTAATGTCCATCTACATGGTAGAATTCCCTTCCTTCCTTCCTTCCTTCATTCCTTCCTTCCTTCCTTCCTTCCTTCCTTTCTTCCTTTCTTTCTTTCAGATGGATTCTTGCTAAGTTGCCCAGGCTGGTCTCAAACTTGCAATCCTCCTGCCTCAGCCTCCAAGGAGTAGCTGGGATTACAGTCATGTACCATCATTCCTAGCCAAATTTACTTTCTTTTACAGGTTGACTAACTATTCCATTGTTTGTATATGCCCTGTTTTGTTTATTTTTTTTCATCTTCTCAGAGTCTAGAGAGAGATTTTATGACCACAAATCATATCTTTCTTTTGTACCTTAAATTTTTTTCTGGGGCTGGAGCGGTGGCTTAGTGGTTGCGGTGCTTGCCTGGCATGTGCAGGTACACGAGTTCAAACCCCAGCACCAAGTACACATCGAAGTCTCAGAGCAACAAAGGCCACGTGAAAAACTAAATAAAATTGATTCTCTCTCTCACTGTCCCTCTCTCTTAAAAAAAAAAACTATTGAAATTTATTAAAAAAAAAAAAAGAAAGATTTTTTCCGTTGCTCTTAGGGTACAGTGCAAAATCTGTGGTGTCGCTGTGGTGTCGCCTAATGGGAACTCTGCCTACCCCACTCACCAGCCTGTCTCCTACCATTCTCCACTTTTGCTCAGTCCTTCCATCTTTCTGCCTCAGAATCCACAGCATGAAATCTATTCCCTCCCCTTCGCTCACCCACTCTTTGCCCAGCTAACAGCTGCTTAACCTTCAGATCTCAGCTGTGACTTCTTTCCTCAGCCATGTCCTTGGAGCACCTGCGTGTGTCAGGCGCACCGATCACAGTTGTAGTTGGTTTTATGCCATCTTCTTTGTCCTCATTGTGATAATTCAACCACTGAAAAACTTAATAGTCATCCAGGAATAAAAGGTAGAAAACAGGTAATTTTTTACTGTGGAAGTTGTAGTATGCAGGGTCTTCTCCTCCTTCTTCTCCTTCTCCCCTCTTCCTTCTTCCTTTTTCCTCCTTTCATCCTCCTCCTTCCTCCTTCTTCCTTCTTTTTTTGGCAGTGCTGGGGATGGAGCCCAGGGTCACGTGCATTCTAGCACTGGGTACGCTCCAGCCCCAGGTCCCCCTCTATTGACAGAAAAACTGCTTGTTAGCGGAAAAAAGTTCCTGCTTTAGAAGCTAATGTTAGAAATTCCTCGTGCTGCCTTGTCCCCAGCATGTCCAGCTTAGGGTCTGATACCTCTCTGCCTGGTTCATTCTCCCTCATCTTCTTCTCTCCTTTCACTGATGGGCCTTAGGCTTCTTTATTTCCTGTCCATTAGCCAGTGTCTAATACAGGATTTGGCTAACATGTACGGACTCTCCCCCTTATTATTCCCTAAACATTAGAGCATAACAACTGTTTATATAGCATTTACATTGTATTAAGTGTTAAAAGAAGGCTAGAAATGATTAAAAGTGTACAGGAGGATGTGTGTAGGTTATGTGCAAATGCCAGGCCATTTTGTATATGAAACTTGAGCAGATTTTGGTATCTGTGGGAGGTCTTAGAAACCAATCTCTCAAGTACACCAAGAAATGACTATAGGGGCTGGAGTGGTGGCTCAGCGGTTTCGGTGCTTGCCTGGCAAGCATGAAGGACCTGGGTTCGAACCCCAGCACCACGTACACAACTGAGTGTTGGAGCACCTAAGTCCATGTGAAAAACTAAATAAAGTTGTTTCTCTCTTCCTCTGTCTCTCTCACTGTCCCTCTCTCTTTAAAAAAAAAAGAAAGAAAGAAAGAAAGAAAGAAAGAAAAAGAAATGAGTATACTGCTATTATGGTTTGGGTATGTGGTATCCCCAAAAACTCATGCGTGAGGCAAGCAAGAATGTTCAGACATGAAATGATTAGATTAGGAGAGTCAGAACATAATCCGTGAGGGCTTGAGTGGTGGCTCAGTGGTTACAGCGCTTGCCTGGCATGGGCAAGTACAAGGGTTCAAACCCCAGCAACCCATGTACACAATTAAGTGTCAGAGCAATGAAAAGCCATGTGAAAAACTCAATAAAAATTGATTCTCTCTGTCTCTCTCTCACCCACTGTCCTTCTCTCTTAAAAAAAAAAGAATATAATCAGTGGATTATTTCGCTGATGTGGTTTAACTGGGTGGTAACTCTAGGCAGGTAAGATGTGGCTAGAGGAAGTAGGTCACTGGGGGCATGCCTTTGGGGTTTATATTTTGTCCCTGCTGACCAGAGCTCTCTGGTTTCCTGATTTTTATGTTCTGAGCTGCTTTCCTCTGCCACGCCCTTCTGCCATTCTGTCCTGCCTCACCTTGGGACCAGAGCTATGGAGTCAGCCAACCATGAACTGAATTTCTGAAACTATTAGTCAAAATAGAGTTTTCCACCTCTACCATGTTCTTGTTAGGTGCTCTCACAGCAACGTAAAAATTGACTAAAACAGCTAGCATTTCTTCCAATAAAATATCATACAGGCATGTATTTTCACATTTTTATATAGGTATACTTGGAAATATGTAGATTATACCTAAGAATATTCAAGAAGAAGTGATTTTCTTGGATAAGAGAGCTGGGTGCCTGGAAACAGAGATGAAAAGGAGACTTATTTTTCACTGAATATAATTTTTACATTTTACTTATTTTTTTTAAAGAGAAAAAGAGAGGGAGAAAGAGAGAGAAAGAAAGACAGAATCAACTTTATTCAGCTTTTCATCTGGCCTTTGTTTCTTTGACACTTAGTTGTGTATGAGGTGCTGGGGTTTGAACCTGGGTCCTTACGCATTCCAGGCAAGCGCTCCAACTGCTGAGCCACTGCTCCAGCCCATTTTTTTTTTTTACATTTTATTAAGAATAAATTTATAGGGGCTGGAGCGGTGGCTCAGCGGTTTCAGTGCTTGCCTGGCAAGCACGAGGACCCGGGTTCAAACCCCAGCACCACGTACACAACTAAGTGTTGGAGCAACTAAGGCCATGTGAAAAACTAAATAAAGTTGTTTCTGTCTTTCTCTCTCTCA
>PVKS010050290.1:0-11618 GCA_004027875.1 Aplodontia rufa
AGCCATTATGGAAGGTAAGGCTCTGAGAAGTTAAGATGGTTTCCTACAGTGACACAGGAAATAATAGAACTTGAATTTGATCTGGATTTATTTCTGACTCCATTATTCTACAATAGGATAAGATATTAATATTCATAAATAATAGAAGATATATACACATGTAAATGTAGTTATGCAATAATCTGTGTATATATTATATGTGTTCGCATTTGATGTGTTTCAGAAGGTAAAGCAAATTTATGTATGGCTATTCAGCAGGTGGTTTTATATTTTTAGACAAAGATACTAGAGTGGTATTGAAGTTGGAGATACCTTTGTCCAATTCTTATATTTCAAATAGATTTGAATTTTTTTAAAAAATCTTATTATATTTTAATCATATTAGATTATTGATATCCATAACGCTTAATATGAACTACAGCCTCAAATTTTTGAATTTTTCATTTGAAGATAAGCTTGACAAAATAAGAATTATCACCAAAAGGTTTTGGTTGTATTTTCAGATTATTTCCATTAAAATTTTTGCAGTTATTATCTTAACTTTATATTTAACTAAACTTCTTTTTTATTCATATTTTCAGTATTCCATCAGATTCTTTTTATTTTAGGTGACAAGTCCCTTAAAACCTTTAAAAATAGCTGTTTACAAGATACCATTTTGTACCAAGGGCTAGTTTCTCTGCTAATAGGAGGTCATAATGAGCAATGCAATGATCCATGGAGATGAGCACAGGAACTTAATAATTGAAAATTGATGAAAAGGATAGTTCTGCAGAAGTATATTAAAGCCATAAATCTTTGAGTATTTTAGAGGTGAGTATTTCACATTAGCGTGGAGAAAATAATAGTCTCAAAGGGGAACATGTGCAATCATTTTGTCTGTTTTTGTAAATTTTTTTAATTTATTTTAATTGGTGCATTATGGTTATACATAATGATGGGATTTGTTGTCACATATTCATACATGCACAGAATACAACAATATAATTCAGTGAACATCCCCTCTAGCACTCTCCCATCTCCCCCCTCCCATCCCCTGGCCCCTTGCCTCTTTTTCTGGGGTATATATTTATTCTAATGTACCCAAGTATAGTGACATAATTCTTATACCTATGAAAAGCATGTTTTTAATATACATGATAATAGTATACATAAGACTACTTGCAAAAGATGGAGTGTACCTTGTTTTAACTCAGTTCCAGCATTTCCCCTTCACTTCTTTTTCATGCACCCCCTGTTCTTCTTAGATATACTTGACTATAGTATAAACATTAACATTTTTATAAAACTATGCAGTCTAACTTCTTCTAATTCAACCCCCAATATCTCCTCTCCTCCCCCTTTACCTTCTATCTACTTGTCTTTCTATTATTTACTAAATATCATTTTTATTGACTCATTGATATTTGTTGATTGGGTTCAGTATGATATGTTCATATATGAACATGAACAAGTTAAGTCTGAGTCCTTCAATTAACGTTCCCTATTTAATTCCTCCTACCTCCATATCCTTCCGCTTAGACTATTCCTTAGTTCTTTTCCTTATTTTGGATTAGTGTCCACATATCGGTGAGAACTTTCAACCTTTGCTTTTCTTTAAGACTGACTTAATTCATTTAGCATGATTTCCTCCAGTTCTATACATTTTCCAGAAAATGACATAATATTATTCTTCCTTAAGACTGAGTAGTACTCCATCTTATGTATATGCCACATTTTCTTTATCCATTCCTCAGTTGAACCAATCACTTTGGTTGGTTCCATAACTTAACTATTGTGAATTGAGCTTCTATGAACATTGATGTGGCTGTTAATATGCTGATTTTAGATCCTTTGGCTATATACCAAGGAGGAAGATAGCTGGGTCAAATGGTGGATGCATTCCTTGGTTTTATTTTTTTTTGTGTGGAATCTTTATACTGCTTTCCAAAGTGGTTGTGTCAGTTTGCAGTCCCACCAACAATGTGTTAGTGTACCCTTTTCCCCTCATTCACACCAATATTTATTGTTGTTTGTGTTTTTATTGCCAGTCTAACAGGAGTGAATGGTAACAGAAGTTAAATGAAATCTCAATGTGGCTTTAATTTGCATTTCTCTTGTTGCTAGAAACATTGGACACTTTTTCCTATGTTTGTTGGCCATTTGCATTTCTTTATTTGGTTCTTTTGCCCATGTATTGATAGGGTTGTGTTTTTGGTGTTAAGTTTTTTGAGCTCTTTGTATGTCCTGGATATTAATGCACTGTCTGAGGTGTAGGAGGTACAGATTTTTTTCCCCCATTGTGTAGGTTCTCTCTTCATACTCTTGTTTCCTTTGCTGTGTGGAAGCTTTTCAATTTGATGCCATACCTTTTGGGAAGTTGTAATCCAAAAGTCTGTAAATATGTACTTGAAAGGAATAATTACAAGCTCAGCATCAGCCAGGGTTACATCTTCATCTAGGTTTGACATAATTGGGTGTAGCTATTATTTTGTCAAGCTCTAAAAGTCTGTGAATGTGGGCTGGGTTTGGAGCTCAGCGATAAAATACTTTCATAGCACATATGAGGCATCAGGTTCAATCCTAAGCACCATATAAAAACAAACAAAACAAAAAAAAGGTTTTATGTCCATCTACAACTAAAAATTGCTTTTAAAATGTCTATGAATGGATACGCTGCTTGTGTTCTTTAAAGCTGTTCTAAAATTGCATGGTTCAAATTTTAGAAAGCTTATTATGGAAATTATGATTCATTTGTCCTGAGATGGAGATTGAGCTTTCTTTACTGCCATCAAGTTATCAGGTAGTTTCCATGTAACTAGTCAGCAGAACATAGTTGGAAGAGGCTTTAAAGCACAGAGGATTAATTGCCTAGATGAGCTTCACAGTGGTAAGGAATTTTAAACATAAATCTGAGTCTGCTAACTATATTTTAATCTCTGCTGTTTTTAAAATTATCATTTATAGAGCTGGAGCAGTTGCTCAGTGGTTACAGTGCTTGCCCGGCATGCGTGAGTACATGGGTTCAAACCCCAGCACCCACGTACTCAACTAAGTGTCGGAGCAATGAAAGCCATGTCAAAAACTCAAGAAAAATTGATTCTCTCTCTCTCTCTGTCTCTCTCTCCCCTTCTCTCTTTAAAATATTATCATTTATAGTCCCAGGGATGTTTTACGTATTATAATTTAGTTCTGGAGTACTTTTTCTCCAAATGTTTCCAATGCATTTAGTGAGTCTTCAGATTCAGCAACATTTTTTTTTCCAAAGAGAAAGAAAGAGAGTTAATTTATTTATTTTCTCATCTGGGTTTATTTTTGGACTCAGTTGTGTGTGAGGTGCTATGGTTTGAACCCAGGCAAGTGCTCTAACTCCTGAGCTACTGCTTCAGCCTGTAGCAACCATGTTTTTATCATCCTTTGCAACATGGATAGAAGCATAGAGTCTGAAGTTTGTTTTACATACTGAAAAACTCCATTTCCTTGAGTCCTTTTTACAAACAGCCTAATTTGTCCCAATATGGAATGATAGTACTTTAATATTGAGGCATGGATTCAAGATCATAACCTTATCTGAATGTTTTTTAACTTGTATAAGACTCTTCATTGCCTAAGGAAGGATGGATTATTAGTGGCATGTGCTTTGCCTCTTAGTACAGAATACATATTAAAGCAGCATTTCTACTATGTCTTTTTAGAAAAACAGCCTCATATGTACCAACTTTCTTAAATTTGTCATATGATACATGATGTATAATGTAGCATTTTGGGACCAATAATGTTCTAAAATTTCATTCAGATTGGTCTAAACCTAGTGTCTGAATTACACTGATTGAAACTAAGTAACTCTTTGATTGCAGTAATTGCTGGCTATAATGATGGTTCAAGTATAGTGAGTATTTGTAGGAGAGAAAATAAGTATAACTTTTTAGAGAGTTTTCAAATATCAAGGCAATAACTGTGCACCTAAACCCTCATTGGTCCTACATTTCAGATGCACTGCATCTGGTTTGGAAAGCTTCAATGAGTTTTTTCTACATGGATGTAAAAATATTCATTGACTTATTGTATTTTTTTGTAAACTGTGGTATGACGTACATAGCTTAAACATTTTAAGTGTACAATTCTGTGGCATTAAGTATTCATATTACTGTGCAACTATCTGTTCCATCCAACTCTAGAATGAGTCACTGTTTTTTAAGAAGCATTATTTTCACTTAGATTCTTTTCTGGAGTTTGCTAACCATGTCCAATTAAAATATACTTATTTTAAACTTACAAAATTCTCAAATGAGAAAGTTGAGTTATATCTGTGTAAGGGCATGGAAAATATCACTTTCAGTAGTTCAGTTTCATATTTTGCTGTTGTTCCTCATGACTTCCTTTTTGTGTGAATATTTTCTTTAAACATATTGACAGTCAATTTGACAAGCTGTCACTTCTGGCAAATGCAATTTTTTTCTATTAGTAATTTTCTTGTTTCAACAAACAGTATTAGTCATCATATCTTGTTATATAAAACATTTTCTTTTTGTAGTGGTAATATGGAATTCTTTGATGAGTAGTTATCATAATAAAATCATACTGAAACAAAAATTAGAGGGCCAAAGAACTTTAGAAAGGATCAAATTCTTTTAATTTGCCAATTAAAATTTGGGAATTTTATATAAAAGTCCCAATGCTCTCAGGCAAGTTTAGGTTTTGAAGATACTTTACAAAGTTAAGACATTAAAGTTCCCTTATAGGAGTAACTTTTTTTTTTTTTACTAGTTAAAGACTTGGTCATATGCCTTCTCCAACCACAATGTAGCTAATTTCTGAAACTGAAAAACAGAGACAATTTAACCATATGTTGGATCAAGGAAATTTCTCTGCCTCTTTAGAACCGATACATGGTGCTACACATGTGTTTACTATGTGAAGACTAAGGATGAAGTGTTTCTGGTGAGGAGAATAACCTGAACAAAAGCACTTTTCTAATAAGCAGCCAAGGAAAGTTAGTGAGATTTGAAGCCTATTTCAGAAAGGCGAGATGAATCCCATATGAGACTTAATAACACAGGTTGTAGTAAGGGACAGGGATGTAGCTCAGTAGTAGAGTGCTACCTTTGCATGTTTGATGCTCTGGGTTTGAACCCCAGTACATTTTCCCCTCCAAAAACATGTCGTAGATCATGTAAAGCTTTATACTGGACTTTAAGCATTTTGGATTTTGTAAGTGCAAAGGGAAACCAGTGAAATATTTTAAGTGGGTTATTAACATTTTTCATAATTTTGGATTTAGACAAATATCTTGCTACTTAAAATGATTAACAGGAGGCAAAAATGATTATGGGGAGAAAATTAGGTCATTCTTGCTGAAGTCCAAGAATACTTATTTACTTTCTCTTGGTGTAAATGAGATGAAAGGTACTACAGGAACACCACGTGTGCTTAATAACTGAGAAAGTGATACATTTGCCTATGGGGATATTAATAATACTTGAACAGCTGTTAATGTCTGTTGCCCTTAGGAAATTTATTTCATCAAGCATACAGTGTTTCAACCCTTATTAACTTATTTCACAAAGCATTATATATCTGACTGTGATCCCTTCACTCAATGCTACTCTGTTCTTTCCATGAGTGTGGGACATCCAACTGCTCTCTGCTGTCTTAGTTTCTAAATGCGCAATTAAAGACATTTCTGGTATCTTTGAAAATGCCTGGTCTCCCATAAAATTAACTTCATATTTCTAAAAATATAGTTACAATGTATGCTGAATTATAGTCAGTTACTGCTAAAATGTATTCAGTAACAAAAATAGAATTGAAAAGGAATTTTTTTTAAAGCACGAGTTTGGGAATCAAATTTGTGCTTGAATTCTAGCTTTGCCACTTACCAGCCATTTGCATTTGAGTAAGCTACTTATCCATTCTGAACTAGTTTCCTCATCTGGAAATAGAGATAAAACAACCACCTTGTTAGGTTATTGTTTATATAAAGCCTTCTATGAAAAAGATGTTGACTAGTGACTGATATATACTAAGCTTTCAATAATTGACACAATGCACAAATACTATGAATAAAAATGGATGATAAAGCTAGCACTTGTGCCTGAAACATTTACAATTCAAATTGTTTTTATAACATATTAAATCTACATGAGTATGTGAATATAATGGGGTAAGAATATCTATTAAATTTCAGACAAGAAAATATATCAAATTTAAATATAGTTATGTTTGATTAGCTTTGTATATTTGCATACATAATTATTTAAATTTGTCTGATTATATTACTGAATTGGTAGGCAATAAATTACATTGTCAAGATGTATAGTATAAAGAGAAAAAATGGTAAAAGTTTATTTAATTTTAATGCTTGCATTTTTTGAGAGATGTAATGCATAATATCAAAGAATTGTTTTCCTTTTACTTGTCAAATGTTATTTATTTCATTTTTTTTCTGAATTAGCCTTTTCAGAAAAATAAATTTTGTTATAAGTGCTGGTGTTAAAAAAATCTAAATGGTTTCCTCAACACCTGTATTTGAAAATGTGAAACTTGCTTTTGTGGGATTAAAATGTGGTACTCCATTAAATTGTATAAAACTAGGTTTTTGCTGTACAGTTGAGGGTTGGTTTGAATGTGTCATTTGACCTATATTGCTGCTAAGAATTTTTTACGTTGCCCAAATGATGACAGTTTAAATGATGTGGGTGTTTGCAGCAGGGTTGCTCCTAATAAGGAAGTAGCACTATTGTCTTTCCAACATCATTCAGCCTGAAAAGTACTATTTTTCCCACCTCTAGCTATAAATGTCTATAAAACTTTTCTTCTGGGAGCAGCACAGATAGGGAAAAAAACTCCTACTAGACTTGTAACCTTGATAGTTTTGTGGTATTGTGGTACCAGGCTAAGGCACCCATTCTTCTTTCAAAATTTATATACAAAGAAACAACTGATAACTAATTTATGAATATCTGGCAGTCATATAATACATAGTAGAATACAGACCTTCTGTTATCAATGACTGACTTAAGAACAAAATACTCTACCTGAGCTTAAAATAAAGTCTTCTGTTTCCTGCCCATTAATTGAAGACAAATGGGCTAGAAGAGGCTGATGATAAAGCCCAAGAATAGTATAGGCAGCTTTCATCCAAGAAAGTTTTCCAGAGTGTACTGAGCACATGGAGGAATTACCTGTTTAGATTAGAAGAAACTATTATTAACTGACCTGGTTCATTGAGGGTAACTATCCCAGCCTAGTAATAAATTGTAGCTTGTTGCATGTCAAAGTCAGACAAAAAAAATAGAAATACTACCTTGTTGGAGATGAATAAGAAGATAGAGGAGGAGAACCAAAGTGTCCTCCTTGAGGGTGAGACTGATACTAGAATGTAAAAAAAAGGATCAGAAATCTTTCCTACACAAAGGTTATTTGAATTCATCAAGAAAAACCAGTAAAATAGCAGTTGAAACAAGATTTCTAAAGTATGTGGAGTTCAGACAGACTAATTTTAAAAGAGTAAACTTGAATACCCATAGATCCTTTATTTGATTGTGCCACAATTTAAATTATTGTTTTGAAGGAAATTGCCATTATATTAGATGACACATTAATTACAAGATGCAACCAGTTTTCAAAATGTTAAAAGGACAGAAATATATAAACAGTGTTCCATAGAACAAGGGTATTCTATGCTATTCTATGCTATTACAGTATCAAATAGAAAGATTTATAAAACCATGGGAAGTATATGCTCTGCCTTATGGAAAGCATATCTCCCCTTCCTTATTTCTTAGTACGTACAAACTCAATTTGGTTAGCTCATTCAGGCAAACCACCTGCCTTACAAATAAGCTTATGCTGGAGTCAGACTAAAGAAAAACAGGTTGGGCGAGAAAAGGAAAGGAGGAAGGAAGGTATCAAGTGAAGTAAGTGCATTTTCCTACCTGCTCCTGGCAAAGTTTCTGCCGAAAGCAAGTTTAGATTCATACTGTGGATTTAATTCTTTTCATTTAATTTTTTGGTGTACCTCACAAAGTCAAAAATAAGGAAATACTACTAGCACTGTTGAAAAAAGATAACTGATTTGTCTGGAACCTGTGGGCATTTTATTTTATTTTTTATTAGATTGACATAGACTTGCATATTTGTTATTACATAATCATGCACACATGAATATTGACATAGTGAGATAGTTAGTTGAGTTTGATCCTGGACCAGGATCTAAATTCCTTGCTCCCGCCCCTGAATTCATGTCCCCTCTGTAATCCCACCATACTATAGTTTGAAAAGAACATATACATTTATAATAATTGTTGACATTTCTGAGGTTCTCTGCTGGTCTGTGTATAGCTAGGCTTCCTTGTTGTACTCTTTCCCAACTTTAGTGTTGTTCCCTTATCCCTCCCTCCTTTTCCTGCCTCCCTCCCTTCACCCCCCCTTCATTGGTACGGTTCACCCAGTTTATGTGGAGTTTCAACTGGTGAATTTAATCCTTAAAGTCAGCTGACTATCATCCTGTCATAGGTTTTACACTAGCTTCCACATATGAGAGAAAACATTTGGCCCATAAGTCTCTGAGTTTGAGATATTTTGCTCAGCGTCATTTTTTGTTTTTTTCATTTCCATCCATTTGGCTGCAAAAGGCACAATATTGTTCTCTCTAAAAAAGCAAAGTAGAACTCCATTGTGTATATAGACCACAATGTAAGAATCCACTCATACAACAAGGGGCATCTCAGTTGATTCCATAGTTTAGCTATTGTAAACTGAGCTGCTATAAATATTGATGTAGCTTTGTCTCTGTCATTTGTGGATTCTAGCTCTTTTGGGAAAATACCCAGGACTAGGATAGCTGGGTCATAAGGTAGTTCCACCGCTAGTTTTTTGAGGAGTCTCCACACTGCTTTCCAGAGTGGCTGTACCAGTTTGTAGTCCTACCAGCAGTTTGTTAATGTCTCTTTCTCCATCTGTGGGCATATTAAAGCCACTAACCAATGTATCAAACAGGATACAGCTAACATAAGCTAACAGTTTTTCCAAGGTAAGACATTTGACTTGGAGTGTAAAAGCCCTTGTACTTGTAAGGGTTTATTATATGATCTGGTTATTTGAGATTCTTTGAAGACAACTTGAGTTATATTTTAATGTAATGATCAATAATTAAGAAAACTCAGAGTTGCTTTTCTTTCCTAATCCTTGTTTTTCACCTGCTTTTCTTGACTTCTAATGGTCAAGAATGTAATAGCTATTAAAATATAGCACTTTCATGAGAAAAATTGTAAGAGACCATAATATATGTAGTTTAAAGAGAAAATGGTCTTAATCTGTTAAAGGAATATTAAAATGATATAATCTTATATATAATTTTATTAGAGCTTTATACTTATACATAGTTGGAATCATACTGACAAACTCATATATGTATGGAATTCAATATCAGTTCATAATTCTCCCCTTTCCTTCCCATCTTCTCTCCCCTCTTCTATTCTCCTTCCTCTACTATACTTCTTTCAGCCCTCTGTTTACTTATATTTGACTGGTTCTTTACTTATACATAAAGGTGAAGTTCACTGTGGTGTATTTATATATGCAGATAACAAGTTTTTAAAATAATTCATTCTATATTGCCTTTCTTTCCCCAATCCCTACACTGTGTGTCTTGATCTCCTTCTTCTACATTACTAATCTTTATGTTCTCCTGTCCTTCTCTCTCCCTTTCCTTTATTTTACTATAGCTTCTGCATATGAATCTGCTGTATTTTAAAGGAGATTTTTCAAAAATACTGTATTCATTAAAGACTCATTATTGTAAATTGGCACAGATTTTCACATATGATCTTACTTTATTTCTGTTTTCAAGGTTTGTATATAAGGGGGATGGAGCAGTGGCCTGGTGGCTGGAGTACTTGCCTAGCATGTGTGAGGACCTGGGTTTGAACCTCAGATCAAACCACATACACAAATAAGTGTTGGAGAAGCAAAGGGTATATAAAAAAATGAATAAAGTTAACTCTCTCTTAAAAAAAGATTTTGGATATGAATTGGGTTCACATTATCTGAATATTCTGTATAGGATTTTAAACTTTATTAATTACTATTTCTTCAAATTTTACATTTGTATACACTTCCTTGTATTTCTATATGTGTGCATTTGACCTCAACTAAAATGTGGCTACTAAATATTTTAATCCCTGTTCATGTTTAGCAAAGTGTTGTGTATAATACAAATATTCTGCACATTTTTAATTTATGAGCTAAACTGTAAAAGTCTTACATATGGTGTTTGTATCTTCACTGTTTTTAAGATATGGGAATCCTACTCATTTTCTAGGTTTGCCACAAAAGGAAAACACTTTCATAAGTCAAGTGAGATTGGAAATCATGTTCTTATCCAAGGATGTACATTGTTAAGTAACTTATATGATCTTTCTACCTCAGTTTCTTGTAAAAGTAGCTGAAGTGAAGTTGTCAAGCTTCATTCTAGCCTATTATTGACTAAAATCAATACTGTGATTTATTCATTTCAAAATAAGTGGTAACAAATGTAATCTGCAAAGTGGTCATAAGTCACTAATGAGGGCAAAGTGAATGAGTGTCTTTTAGATGATGTAGTCCACTAATGAGGATGTTATGTTCACTGTTCTTTTTACAAATGAAGATTAAATACACTTTTTCTATGGAGTTTCCACACCAAGATTCCAACTTCAGTATGTACTAAATACTATTGCCAGTGTTGAAAGTACAGGGAAGAACTCACATAATGTCTCTTGTTGCTGAAGTTTAAAAATTTGTCACTACTACTTTCAGTATCAAAATCCTACATCCTTTGCCAGGTTTCAAAATTTGTCAAAATGAGTCTGTTGATTGATTTCATAACATCGTTTTCCTTTTACTATTCCCTTAACATTTGAAAAAATGGTTTATTTAGGAATTGTTAATTTTAGACCATTTGGGGCCTTTGCTTCCTAAAATTCAGAGTTTGAAACCAAGAGAAGAAAATTACCAAAGAATTAATTAAATTTTTTCCTTGAATATTAGATTGGAATAATCTATTATATACATAAGGAAACTACATCGTGGATTTACCCTGAAACCAATATATGAGATTATTACAGTGTGTTTGTCTGGGATTTAAATTTATTATGTTTGAAAAGGTGAATTACAATTAAAACATCAAAAATACTACTAAGCAGGGCATGATAATGCATGCCTGTGATCCCAGTGACTCAGGAGGCTGGGAGAGGATTGCAAGTTTGAGACTAGCCTAAGCAAGTTAGTAAGACCCTAAGCAACTTGTTAAGACCCTGTCTCAAAATAAAATAAATTAATAAAGGTCTGAAGAAGCATCTGAGTATCAATCCCCAATACTAAAACAAAACAAAACAACTTTTTATAATTATACATTTTTGAGTGTTCCATGGAAAATATGATCGACAAATCTGTTAAATTCTATGGATGAAAATAAATATACTTTTACGTTCTGTGGAAAAATTGGATTATCCCATAGTCAAAATAAGATTGTAACGTAATGATATTTATATAAAAATTGACTTCAAATTATATGCCATCCACATGTCAATGAATAAAAATAGCATTTGATCATCAAAGTTCATATAATAGTACAACTAAGATTTGTGCATTATCTT
>PVKS010050291.1:0-11617 GCA_004027875.1 Aplodontia rufa
TCCACTGTGCAGCAAGGAAGGTAAATCTTTATTTCACTTTCCATCAGGGCTGACAAAACGCATGCCAGCTAAAAATTGCATTGCTGTAGGTCTCCATGTCACTAGAATCATTTTAGATTTCTATCACAATTTTCTGCAGAAGCCACAATACAACCATAATATATAGATAAGAAATATTCGGTACCTTGATTTTTTTAAAGTGGCTAAAAATACACATTTCTTTTCTTAGGCATCCATAGAGTGTAGGTTAAAACTCCATCAGAGGACTGACTGACGTGCTGCCACCAGGCAAGCACTCTTTTACAGATAATTCTCATCTTTGTGTTTTATTTATTTATTTTTATAACGATTTTACAATGTTTAGAAACTGGGCTTTGTGGCCTGTGTTGAATTGCTTATTGCTTTTGTTAATTCTTTCTGGTTTAAAGCCCCAGTTCCCAGCACCCAGGCCGAGGATGACTGGCTCCACCCTAGGGAAGAAGGACGCAGGCCCTGGGATTCCCTCCCAGCTGCAGCAGTGACGTCAAGGGCAAGCTCCTTGGCTGGGCTGGGCTGGAAGGGGGAGGCCGCCCAGGAGCTCCGGGAGGGGCGTTGCTGGGGGTTTCCAGGGAAACACTGCAGCAGACGGCTTTGCCTCTCCCTCAGCTACAGTGACACTTCTGCAGCACGGCAGGTGGGAAGGATATTTTTGGAAAATCTCTGCTCTCTTAGGTCCGGCTAGTTCTGATATCTTTTTCTTCTCTTTGAACCTGCCTGTTTATTTCTCCCCAAGTTCTTTTACTTCTGGAAATGAGATTTTCTATTTTTATTTCAGGGACGTTTTAGAAGGATCCCAAGTTGCTAACCGATGATGAACCTAGGGTCGCCCCAGTTCTCTTTTTATTTATTGGCCCCTCCTCACCAGTTACATTATGCAGGCTGTCAAGGTGGCTGCCTGTGATCCAAGGGCAAATGTTGCTAAGGTAACAGGATTGAAAACCTGTCTGCAAAAGCAGATGCTTTATAACCTGGGGTTTCCCTCGTTTGCATTTAAAGACTCCTGAGCAACAGTCACAAAGCAAGGCAAGTCCATGGAGCAAAAGTAAGAGAGAAATTTAAGAAGAAATATGCAATTGTCATCTGGTAAGTCATTGAAGGACATGCACCACTGTGAGGTTAAATCAGTGTGAGGGCGAATAATTTCCAGAGCATTGGTAGAAGAGCTTATGGATTTAAGAGGACACTCCTCTTTCTCATCTTAAACCTGGGAAGACCCATCCCCCTCTTTTCTCCTCCGGAATCGCCCTTCACAGCATTCTCCAAGGTTAAACTTCTTTCTTGGTGACCTGGGAATGCTTCACTGCACATTCACAGCAAAGGATATCTGAGTAGACCCGGTGGCAAAACCCAGATTTGAAGCAAGTGGAAAAAATGCCTTAGGCTAAATCAAATTCAGGAATGTTGACATACTAAAGAATGGAACAAACAGGACTTTAAGAATGCCTTTGATGCCAGAAATGCCTTGAACAAACTCTCAGTATCACTGTGCTCAACACAATTGAGTATAATTATAAGAAGTCACACAGTAACCAAGTAGCAGAAATTACACTTTACTCATTTGTTTTTTAAAAAGAAAAAATATTGCATCCTAAGGATTTTAAATAAAACATACTGTACATTTGTCAACGATCAAGTATCATCTTAAAGGGTTCACAAATGTGCCCAGATGTGTATGAATAGAGCAAGAAACTCAGTGCTTGTGGGTGAGGTAGCACCCACAAGGTAGATTCGTAAATGGCTTTTAACAATTATAAGAACTGCAAAGTGGGCAATATGTGATTGAAGGGAGAAATGAAGCATAGAAGTGATAACATTTTTGGCAATAGAGTATAAATTCATGGTGGAACACTTTAATAGATTGTGAAATGACTTTCTTAATGAGAGTCCTCATTATTCCTACCACCTGAATGCAGATTTCTTTTTCCTATACAAACCAAAAATAAAGTCCTATCATATAAGAACAAGAGAAAGTGTTCTTTTGGGTCCCAGGAATGATATTTATTTACATAGGTAACATTTCCTAATGTCTGTTTGTGACGGTGTACATAAGAATCAGATTGGCAACAACTCAGGTGTGAATTCCTAAATCATGACCAATGTGTTTAAGCACAATTAGAAATCATGACTTCTATGAGATCCACAGAATTTTACCATAGTTTTTGAAAATGTTTTTCTGACAAAACAATGATTATCTCTATTAATCCACACTATCAAGAATTTATGAAGTTACATGGTAATTCCACCCAACACACATTCTGCAAGAAAATACGCAATAAATAAATGTCTCCTGTTTGATGGGCACTCAGATCATAAATAAGGAACTGGCCCCTGAGAGAAATGCTGCCCTTCCTCTCTGGAAGACACAAAGGATGGTACCGACTCTATCCAAGAGGATCGGGTTAATTCTGCATCCTTTAACCTTTAAACACTGTCAGCGGTGGACCTTAAATATTGTGCTTCTTGATGCATACAATAAAGAATTGACTTACGGAAACTGAACGTCTGAAACAACCAAAGAAATCTGATCCGGCACATTCATCTTACAGCTGCTGAGGGCACCAACAAGAAGGCACTTGCTTTTCTGGAGGCCAGCGATGGAAAAACATTCCTAAATGTCATTTCTTACAGACTGCACACAGACAAGGACAGTTTATCCATACTAAGTACTATGGTTTGAATATATCCCCCAAAGCCCATGTTTTAAAGGCTTAGTTTCCAGGGTCTTGCTTGGGAGGTAGGGCCTGCAGGACACCCTGAGGTCACTGGGGGCATGTCCTTGAGGAAGATTGTGGGATCCTAGTGTCTTTACTGTTTTACTCCTGGGTTCATGGTGTAAACAAGCAGTCTTTTTCTAGCATATGTTCCTTCACTGATGGGCCTCACCGCAGGCCCAAAGCAACTGGGATAATCTATCAAGGATAGAAATCTCCAAAACTATAAGCCAAAGTAATCTTTTTTTTTCTTTATAAGTTAATTATCTCAGGTATTTCATTATAGTGATGGAAAGCAGACAAACACACTAAACAGTGTGAGTCTTGGTAGCCTCTCACTCAAGTTCCTTCTGATAGTGGCAAAAAAAAGTCATCTCCATGTAAAGGTCATCCAGGTCCCTCCCTACATCTTAGCGTCTCCTAATCTGAGGTTGACCTAATAAAAAGGGTGATGGGCACTTCTTGGAACACCTCAGGACCAACTTCAACTACTGGTGTCAAGTGTACATCTCTTCCAATCATTTACTGCTAAGTTTCCCATCTTCTCTAGGTGTGTTCCATCTGGCCCACTCTGTGTGATCCTTACATGGTTGATTTTCCAAATATTGAACTACAACAAGATTTCTTTTTTTTTTTCTCAAGACCTTACCCTAATGCCACGTGGTTTAATAGAAGTACTCACCATTTTTCAAACATGGTTAGCAAGAGGGTGGAAGGGTGTGCAAGAGAGTCTAGAGTCCTGATTTTAACTATTAGACATTTTAACTTAAGCAAGACAGTTTCATTAGCTGCAAAGCCCTGATTTTTATTAATATAGGTTCTTCCTTGGGGGTGACAGGGCAAGGACCATGTTTCAAGTGAATTTATCTACATAGCATTTAGTGTAGGGCCTGGTATATGGTAGGGGTGAACTAGAATTTAAACTTCTCAAAGACAGGGAGTGTTGCCTGTTTTGTCCAACATTTGAAACAACCCGAGTCCACAGATGTAGAACTTTACCTGACATATTTGAGGTACACAGTAAATATTTCCAAAAGTGGAAATTGAATTTTTAAAAAGTAAATGAATAAATGTAATAGACATGGGAATTTAATAAGTGCATTCGAATCTCTTGGCAATTTTGATTTTTTTTCTCAGAAAAGTTAATCAGAATCTCTGGGTTGTACAAGCTTTAAAAAATACCCCAACTGTTTCAAATGAGGAACTAAAGAACCATGGCCCAATTTTGATTAGTAGGCTTAATTCAACTAATAAAATTTGTATGCTAATCTTGCTGTATTAGTTAAGGTTTTACAGAGAAACAGAACCATTATATAAATATATATATATATATACACACAATGTAATTATATTAATATCTAACAATATAATATACATTTCATATGTATTATAAAACACACTGCTAGCATTTCCTATGGTGCTTCTCGGAAATATAGACCAGTTCTACACAATAAAATTATAACTGTATAGATGATACATGATAATCTAAATTATTTTATGGGATGGTAATTATTTTTATTAGACTACTAAAACTAAGAGTTTTGTCCTAAACTGGATATTTTTCAGATGAAAGATACCAATGATATTATACACAATATAAAAATAATTGTAATACCATATTGTATACACACATGTCTATTGTGTGAATATACCATATAATACACTCTGCCAGTATTTCCTATGTTACTTTTAGGAAATGGTCATTTAAACAAGGTTGCAACGTTTCTTTATGATTCCTTGGAACCTCTGATGGGCTGATGCATATAACCAATGTTTACTGATTAAATGAATAGGCAAATGACTCAGACTGTGTCCTTTTACTGCTATGTGAACTTGGACAAGTGTTTTAACTTCTCTGAGTTATGTTTTCCTTTTGTGTGATTCCCATGGATTTCTCACAAACATGGGATAAAGTATGTAAAGCCTGCAGTGTAGCATCTGGCACACTGTGCACACTCAGAGGTGTGACTTGCAGTGTCTGGATTTCTACTCCTTTCCTCGAATGGCCACAGAGGTGTTAACAGCCAGCATCACTTCCAATGTTGAAAGTGGTGACTATTGCTCTGAAGAGTTATCGCTTCGAGCTATGGGGTGCGAAGCCTCTTCAACTTTATGACCACATGCCTATTTTTGCTGAATTTTATAAAACAAGTGCTCTGAAGAAGAAATTGGTGAAACGCTGCCTTCTACAAACGTAGTCTAATTTATTCCTAAGGTAAGGTTTCCAGACTTAGACTGGTCAAATATGAATTTTAGATAAGCTATATATATATATAAATGACTTATGTATAAGCCATTTTTAGCATAATTATGGCATAGGCCTATGCACAGTCCACAATTGTGCTAATTTGACTTAGCGTTTCTTTGAAATTTCAATTTGACTGATGGCCTCGATTTAATCAGGACACCCTATTCTAAGGGACAACCTCAAGTCATTTACAACACCTATCAGGAAGATGTAGAAAGGGAATGGAACATGTGGGCTAGTCAAAATATGCCCCAACTCAATCCCTGTTGTCCTTTTCCCACCCTATTTTCTTTATATTTCACATCTTGGTTGTTTCCCTCTTATATTGTGAGCTAAATGAGTGATGTGAACTTATTCACTTTATTTCCTGATTAGTGGTTAGACATAGGAAGCACCCAGAAGATATATTTTGTTTTACTTAACTGATAAAGCTTAACCAAACCTTTTCTGATTTTTTATTTCTGATTTTTTTATTTTTAAAAGTTATTCATAAAAATTATAAAATAGACATAAAAAGAAAATGAATTCTCCCTAATGCAAGTGTCCAAAGAAACTAATGTTAATATTTGTATAATCTAGTAGGTGTATGAGAATTAAATAGTTCTTCTACAGCATAATTTTAATGGAATATGATATTTAAACAATCATTATTTTAGGTTTCAATTTTACTCTGGTAAAAAAAAGATGGGATAAACACGCTTAAAGATGAATTTTCACATAGGTCTTGTGGGGTAGAACAATGTGCCCCCCTGAAATATGCCCCTCTGACCTTAGCGTTATTTTGAGGTAGAGACAACTGAGGAGAAACAGATTCAAGAAAAGCTCCCTGACCTGATCCTATGTGTTATAAACAGGACATTAAGTTAAAAAGTAGCTCCATTCTCTATTAGGAAGGACAAAAGTTAATCAAATGAAGCAACTCTAGACCCTTGTTAGCCTTTTGTAAATGGCACCAGAGGAATCTATATACGTTATTAACGACTCCTTACCCACCCTAAGTTTTCCATATAGTTGTCTTCCCACATTTTGCCACCCTAGAAACTCAAAGCCCGTCTTGTCACTTGTCTAACTCATCTTGTCACTTGTCTAAAAATTAATTGTGCCTTTGCTCAGATGTTATATGAGCTCAAGTTCTACCCTGCCCATTCAGTTACTAAATCCAGTGTGCAGGCTAATAAACTTCAGTATTTCTCTTGTTCATCTGGATTTGATCAGCCAACTTATAGGGCCCCAGCTGCAGAATTTGTAAGGTAGTAGGAAAAATAACTTTCACTCCCCTAAGTTTCAAACTCATTATTTGAAGTACTTAAACATCAAAAGGATCATTGAAAGGAGATGTTACCTAACGACAGATTTTCTTCGGTGTACCAGTGAGTTCAAATTTGTCTTAATAGATAGAAAATTTTAGTAGACCATCTCCATGGAAGAAATAGGTAAGGTAGACAAAGATCTACTCCCCACCTCACCTTCCTCAAAGGTACCAAGCCCAGGTGGTTAAGTATCATATCCTTGAAACCCTCTGAAACAGCTAACTCCACCATCTAAACTATTTCCAAGTTTTAAATATAAAGTATCCCCACTCAGTATGCCAAGCCTCCAAAACCCCAGTTATCACAGTCACTGTACAATAAAATAATTAAAAGAATTTCCCTTGTGACTATAGAGGAGCTCTGCATAAAGTTGGCAAGTCAAAGTTAACCACATTGTCTAAGAACCAGTAAGGTTTATTTCAAGAATAAGTTGATTCTAACTAGGAACTAGATTTATACTTCATGACTTGAACAAATTAAAGAAAAGAATGTACTTATGAAAATCATTTGATAAAATTCAAAATCTTGACTTGATCATAATGCCTAAGTGAGAGGTTAAAATTTTTTTTCAGATAATAAAGCACAGTTAGAGGAAGAACTCTATGCAAAACATAATATTGGCACTGTCCAATATGGTATCTACTAACTACATGTGGCCACTTAACTTTAAATTGAAATTAATTAAAATTTTAATTCTTCACTCTAGTTATGTTTTAAGTGCTCAATGTGGCTAATATTCACATTAGTAAACAGCACAGAATTTGACAGTGCTGTTAGAGATAATCCAGACACAGATCTCTGATATTCACGGAGTTGTAAAAATTTAATAGCTTTATTGAATGCTCTTAAAGTGCCTGATATCATTTTTAAGTGCTGACTATGTATTACCATTTTTAATCCTCATATAGTGTAATATACTAAATATTATCATGTACCCCATTATATAGCCCAGAAATCAGTGGGACAGGAAGGAGGTTAAATAAATTGAACTTTACATGTTTAAGTGGCAGATCCAAGATTCAGATTCAGGAAGTCTGATACTAGAAACACTTTTAACAGTGAAATTGTATAGCATCCCTTTGTTCAAGGTAATAGTTCAAGTAAGTAGGGTCAGGGTAAAAGTCTTACCAAATTATGTTATGATAAACAGCTATCCATTTGGGAAAAATAAATATGCACATTATACTGTTCAAAATAAATAGCCATAAATGTATAAAATGAGAGAAAGATATAACTGTAAAAAATAAATTCATAAAACCTTTAGGAAGAAATAGTTTTACACTCTTGGAGATAGTATAGGGGAGAGGGAAAATCGAAAACTCAGCAACGTACTGAAAAAATTGGCAACTGAAACTATGTAAAAATTGAAACCTGACGTTCAATGAAAGAAAAGCATAACCAAGGTTAAAAGATAGCAGTAGAGTAGAGGGAAATATTTGAAGCATTAAGTGTTAATATTTCTAATAGGAAGAGGTCATGTAAATCTGTTGGAAAAAGACAAACAACCCTGTCAAACAGGCAAAGGGTACAAACAGATGCTCCTCTGAAAAAAGAAATGACCAATAAAAATAAGAGAAGATGTTCAAAATCACAATCTGAAAAATGCAAAAGAAAACAAAATACCGTAAGTTTCCTTTCAGACTGGAAAATTTTCAAAAGCAGCTCAGATGCAGTGTCAGCAGGAAGGGACACGGAGCTCCTCATAAATTACTAAGAACTGTGTAACCTGAAATGCACCTACAGGGTAACGCCTACCAGATGTTTAAATGAGGGCGTCCTTGGCCCAGCAGTTCTATGCTTGGGACTTCAACATGTAACAAGGATTTAGGCACAAAGGATATTCTGTGTGTGGCAATGTAGATTATAAAATCGAAACTGTGTGAACCACATGAATAGCTCTCAGTGAATGATTAACTAAACCAACCTTCATCCATGTAGTGACATGACTTATTTTCCGAGAAAATAATGAAAAGATGTGAATTTGACTCTAGAAACTGTCTCTGAGATCCACAGTTTATGTTAAAAGCAAAACAAAATCTTTTTCTAGTCCTTTATCTCTGTTTATAATTAACAACAAACAGGTTGTAAGAAAAGACCAAAATGGTCAGTTATCACCAAGAAATATTATTTGAGAGAGGACTGTAGGAAAAGTTTTTCTTTTGTTCTCTTTTTATACATTTTACTTAGGTATTGTTTTAGCATTTTATAAAGAAGATATATTAATATTGTGATCAACCAAATAAAAAATATGGAAAAAATTCACAATAAAAGTATTTACTAAACTGGTGCTTACTTAGTATGTGATCTTTTCCCATTCAATTCCTCTTCTCCTTTTCATAGGACAGATAGTCTAACTATAAATAAAGAAGTAAGAGAATATCACAGGAATGATTTGTCTCTGTCCTAGGTAGAGATAAACCTGAGTTCAGTTGAAACTGGTAACTTTGAGACACTCAATCTGCACACAGGGTCCTTTAAACCCCTTCACTGGCTCTTATCAAATCTTCAAACCAGCTGTTACTACAGCTGCTAAATGAGGCGGTCAGTGAGTTTGGAAGAAGAAAATTCACTTAGTGTGCACTTTTGAATACTTTGGCTTTTTATCTTAAAAGTCTCTGTAGCTAAACAAGCCCACATGCCAAAGATAGTTTTGCAAGGCAAAGGTTGAGGAAAAGAGATACTTTACAGTAGTAATTCTTATAGTGTGAGGCAGAAATTCTTCAGGGATTTGTGAGACCCTTCAGGAAGGGATCTGTGATGTCAATACCATTTTTATAAGAATACTTACTTTTTTTTTTTGCCTTTTTCATTCTCCCTCTTTAACATTTTTTTTCAAATATGTGAAAACTATTCAACATCTCTAGTAGTGAGAGAAATACACATGAAAACTACACTGAGATTTCATCTCACTGCCCAGTCAGAACGGCAATTATTAACACTACAGACAACAGTAAACGTTGGGGAGGATGTGGGGAAAATGATACCCTCATACATTTCTGGTAAGGACTGCAAATTAATACAATCACTCTGGAAAGTACTAGGGAGAGTTCTCAAAAACCTACAAATGGAACCATCGTAAGACCCAGCACACCCATTCTTTGGTATATATCCAAAGGATTCAAAATCGGCATACTACACTGATGCAGCCCTATCCATGTTTATAGTAGCACAATTCACAAGTTAAACTACGGAGCCAACCTAGACGCCCTTCCACAGAAGAATGGATAAAGAAAATGTGGTAAATATACACAGTGGAATATTACTCAGCCATAAAGCAGAAGGACTTTTGACATTTACGGGTAAATGGATGGACTGGAGACTATCATGCCAAGTGAAATGAAGCAGTCCCAAAAAGTCAAAGATTAAATGTTTTCTCTGATATGAGGAAGTTAATTGAAAATAAGTCCGGGGTGGTGATTAAGGAAGAACAGAAGAAAGGTCGGAGGAGTAGACAAAGGGGAACAGAAGGAAGGGAGGATGGATGGGATGGGGAGATTCAGTGGAATAAATCTGACCAAACTTTGCTATGTACATATATGAATATACAACAGTGAATCTCATTATCATGTACATCCACAAGACACCAATTAGAAAATATATAAGTAAATAGTAAACAGCACAAAAACCAGTAGAGGGAAGGGAACAGGGCAATGGAGGAAGGGATGAGAAGGGGAAACAGCAGGGACCAAATTAGAACAAATTGTATTTATGTTTTTGTAATTATAATATATTCTATGGTCATGTATAACTAAAAAGAACCAATAAAATTTTTTTGCAGTGGAATTTTCCAGAGCTGATGATGTCATTGCTGTGGATACTATGGGAATGCATACCTGGGTATTCTCATTTCTAAAATTATGAAGAAAAATTGATAGATAGATACAGTCTTCATAACAACAACAACGTCTTTGAGGTCTTGGAGTATAAAGTATTCTGAGACCAAAACATTAATTATTGTTGCTGGACAATATTTTTAGGATACATTCTGGTTTTGTTCATAATTTCTTTAGCACTCAATCCTCACAAAATATTTCTTAAACTGTTCATGACCATCACATTGTATGGGAACCATGTGAAGCAATACGTTTACAGAAGATAAATCGAAGGAATGAAACAAATCATCACTTTAAGATTGAGACAAGGACCCAGTCCACCCCTAAGCAAGTTTGTCCCAGTTTGCTTCCTGCCTCAGATAACACCCAGGATACAGAGGATGAAGCTGGCTTTATTTCATCGCCCCATGTACCCCTTCTTGGCTACTACCTGACAACTTGTATCCAGCATCCCTCTTCTGCTCTAAAGAAAAAAATTTACATGAGAGTGGTCTCCCAGCAGATGAGGTTTTGTTTAATAAAAGCAAATACAATTTATTTCTAAAAATAACACTTTTCCGTTTCTGTCTTTATACTGCATCCTTCGATGTGATGTACTAGGCTTTCTGCATGCTTGCGATGGAAAATTTGGCACAATACTAAAAAGTATCTGTAATTGTATAGTAAAATGGAAATATACGGTTTAATGGGTAGATTTTGAGGCTTCTATCAATAATCAGCTAAAAAGCACAGGGAAATGTGGTTTCTCTGTGTTTTAACTTCTTTATTGATTTTTAAGAATAAAATTAGCATTTCTGTTTTTGCAATAATAAATGATAATAGTAATCATTTAGGGAAAATATATTTTGTGTTAAATATTCATTGTTAAGATGGTCTGTTCGGTTTGGATATGGGGCATCCTCCAAAAGCTCCTATGTTAAAGCAGGACTATTCAGAGGTGCAATAATTAGATTATGCAGCCAAATCAGTCCATACTAATGTGAATGGACTGACTGCAAGTAACTGTGGCCAGGTGGGGTGTCCCTAGAGAAGGTGGCTCACTGGAGGCATTTCCTGGAAGGTTCATCTTCTCTGTGGCCACTTCCCTTTCTCTACCTGCTTCTCGGTTTCCTGAGAGGAGCACTCCTCTGCCACATCCTCCAGCCATTATGTTCTATCTCATCTTGGCCCCAGACCAATGGAGTTGACTGACCATGGACTAATTCTGAAACTAAATAAAAATAAGCTTTCCTTCCTCTAAGTTGTTCTTGTCCATCATTTTGGTCACATAGCAACATGAAGCTCACTACCTAAATAAAGGAGCTCATTTAATTCATCCTAACAACACAGACAGTGTAAGTATTCTTGAATTTCAGATGAGGAAACTAAAGAGAAAAGAAGCTAAGTAATTTCCTGTAATTGTGTTTTTAATAAATGTCAGAGGCAGGATTCAAACTCAGATCGTCCTGCAAAGTACCTGCTCCTAACCTCTGTGTT
>PVKS010050292.1:0-11617 GCA_004027875.1 Aplodontia rufa
TAAAAAAAAAAAAAAATCAAATGACATAAAGAAACAAAGTGTCAGTTGTTTCCCCTCCTGATGGGATGACTGACCAGGAGCTCTGGCTGTTGCTGCCCAGCATCATGAGAGGATCATACTGAGGGAAAAAATCCAAATTCAAAATTTGAAATACAATTTCTACTGAGTGCAGTATCATAAGTTGAACCATCATAAATTGGGGGCTATGTACTTATGCCTGGCTATCCCATGATCCATTATCATCTCCCCAGCCCTCTCAGGGTCACCTACTTCTCTCTCCTCCAAACTGGTCACTTACTATGATACCCGAGCCTACCTGGCTTCTGAAAGCTCTGCACTGCCCCTTGGCCCTACTACTTTGAAATGCTATCATCCCCATTGTTATGAGGAAAACTTTTCTATTGTTAGTCTTGGCCTGGGAGGAAGCACATAGCTTCTCAATGTTGTCCGCATTCTACTCTAGTGTCCTTTTGGAGTAGAATGCACTCTGGGTCCTCATACAGAATATATTTAACTGTTGGGCTTGGGGGCCCATCACACATACAGCAGAGCCTCTTAAGCACACCTGTTTCTCTTAAACATTTGGGTCCCTTTCTCCATTGCCTGCCAGTGGTTGCTTCTGTACTGCTTAGTGAGGGCCGTTGCTTCTTCAAAACCTCCAAGAGCCAAGCTGACAGTCTATCAGCACTGTTTCCTGGGGACCCTGTCAGGGTGGTAAGTCCTATGTTGCAACAGAGTGCTTTCACACTGATAAACCTGTCTTCCAATCCTGCACTCAGTGTCCTAGGTCCACTGATAGCTTCCCTGCCC
The DNA here is from genome assembly GCA_004027875.1 of Aplodontia rufa. Classification (NCBI taxonomy): domain Eukaryota; kingdom Metazoa; phylum Chordata; class Mammalia; order Rodentia; family Aplodontiidae; genus Aplodontia; species Aplodontia rufa. The sequence continues at coordinate 811 of PVKS010050292.1, forward strand.
CATGCTGGCAACATCCTGCAATGCCTCAGCATGTTGTCTCCCTCCTCCCTGGAAGGCCCACCAGGATTCCTGTCTTTGTCCATTTTCTGTTGCCATAACAAAATACCCAATGCTAGGTAATTTATAAAGAAAAGAGGTTTAAACTGGACATGGTGGCACACACCTGTAATCCCAGCTACACTGAAGGCTGAGGTTCCTTCCCCTGTATCCCATCCTGGTATCACTGTCATGAAAGTTCTAACAAGTGCCCCTTTATAGAATGCCAATGGCTTTCCCTGTTCCACCTGCCACCAGTGATGGGGAAGTCAGGTTAGCCAGCCATCAGGAAGCCAGTTCCAAACTCCCAGGTTAGCAGGGTAAGCGTCCTGAAACCATACCCAGCACCCCATCTTAAGTCAGGATTGCTGACAGATTTTGACAGTATGAGCACCACCTGCATGGGAGCAAAGGCATCTGAACTGGACAGGGGGAGGCTGATTTGAAGATTAGTCACAATAGGAGCCTCAGCCAATCCCAAAGCACAATGGGGCTGGAGTGACTGGCAATGTCCCAAACTGAGACAAAAGGAACCTGGGCCTTCTTACCCCACATGGCCTAGTCTCCAGACTGCAACAGGAGGACTGCTATCTGGGAAGGGGCATAACCTTAGGTGAGGCAGCCTCTTCCATGGAAGGCAAGTCCCAGAAATACCAAGCTGTGAGATGGCAGCAGCTGATGGTCTGGAAGGGGTAAAGGTGTCTGATTTCAGCTTCCACTATGATTGTCACCTTGGTCTGGTCCAAAGTCCCAACTTTGGGTCAAGCACAGAGAAGTTCCACAGTGGCAGTCTCAAACTTAGAGAAGTCTTATTCCTGAGTATTCCTATAATGCCACAGAGTTGCTATAAAGTGGAGACAGGGAGAGGAGAATCCAGTCAGTTGTTTAGGACAGGTTAAATGCCAGAAATGAGAGGCAACTGCAAACTTGAAGTGTCTGTTATTGCACAAGCAAGAATTGAAAAGAAATTATGTATGGGGGAGTGGTAATATAACTAATAGGACAGGTTAAATGCCAGGAACGAGAGGCAACTGCAAACTTGAAGTGTCTGGTATTGCACAAGAAAGAACTGAAAAGAAATTATGTATGGGGGAGTGGTAATATAACTAATAAAGCAGATTAAAATTTTTTCCTACTTGAAGGTTAGGCCCTCCTTAGGCCTCTACCTCTAAGCATAACATGACGTAGTCAGTAGGATAGTAATATCTGTAGCTTTTGAACTTGAAGATGATTGCACGTGGTTGGGCCCTGTTTTGTGTTATATAAAAGAATCTGGTTACTTACGAGAGTTATAGACACAACCTGCAACTTGAAAATTCATGAGGAAGGAGGAGGATGTCAATAAGAATACAACCAAAGGTAGTCAGCCAACATTTGTCTGTTGCATACAGTGCATTTAGGTCTTCTCATAACTTAAGAAGGACAAACTCCAGCTTAACTTTCCTTAACCTTATAAAGTTCTGCTTTTCGAAAGAAAAATGGAGCCTTCTGCATCTTGTGAGGGGTTGGTTGCTACTTCTGCTTGTGGCCACAACCTATGTGTTCAGGACTTGCTCAGTGTGGCCATCAATGCTGAAATTTTCTGATTTGGTCACTTTCTGGAGCCCTCCACAACCCCAACCCTGCAGCAGCTACCATATTTGTTGAGTTTTTATAGCAGATAGCATCTTGTTTTTTCCTACTGTAGGTTTCATTTCAGGAAACTGATATAGCTAGCAGTGGCTCTGTGAATTATCTTTGCAATGTTGGTTTCCACTCTGAATAAGGGTCTGAAGTTACCTTTTCCAACTTCCACTTAATGGATTCTATGCACTGACTAGATACTGTAGCTTGGCTTACTGCCACCATTCAAAGAGCAGCTTCTCCTTGAAGTCTGAATAAAACCAGTCTGAAAGTGGCCGGTGCACTGAGATAGCCGGTGCAGAGGAGCATGCCTGTTATCTCAGAGACTCAGGAGGCTGCAAGTTCAAGGCTAACCTCAGCAACTGAGCAAGGCTCTAAGCAACTTAGTGGGACAAAAAGGCTGCAGTGGTGGCTTGGCAGTTACAGTGCTTGCCTGGCATGCACGAATATGCAAGTTTGAACCCCAGCACCATGTACAACAAAGTCTCGGAGCAACAAAGGCCACATGAAAAACTAAATAAAAATTGTTTCTTTCTCTCTCTCTCTCTCTCTCCCTCTCTTTAGAAAAATAAAAAAATAAAAAGGGATGGGGATGTAGCTCAGTGGTAAAGCACCTCGGGATTCAATCTCCTGTACAATAAAAAGAGGTGTGAGACAAAGGTGAGAGGGTCCAATAAATACTTTTTTTTTTAGAGGAACAACTTTAGTTTTTCACGTGGCTTTCGTTGCTCCAACACTTAGTTGTGTACGTGGTGCTGGGGTTTGAACCCGGGTCCTCGTGCTTGCCAGGCAAGCGCCGAAACCACTGAGCCACCGCTCCAGCCCTAGTAAATACTTTTATTGTGCTGCTTCCTGTGCTGGCCAGGGATGTGCCTAGAACACACTTAGGTTCAGTCTCTTGTGAACTTGATTCCAGACAACTCCCATTTTGCACCTCCCTATGCTTTGCAGCCACATTGCCAGCTCCAGGCCTGTCAGTTGACTGGGCATAAGGCAGCCTTATTAATAATGCTGCTACCAATGGCATGGCAGGCAGTTCAATCCCAGGGTGAAACATGAATCCCCTGACTTTGCCTGAACTTACTTTGGGCATCTCCTGAGGATGGTCAAGCTAGTAAACCTCGCGTGGGCTGGTAGAAGTTCTAGACTGGCACAGGCCTGCACTGCAGCTCACTGAACCCCATAGGCACCTGGCAGAGGCAAGAGCCACTCCTGTATTGGATCCAAAAGTATGTTCATTGCTTTTTAAATTTAATACATGGGGTAGGCACCTAGTTTTATCTTCCCAGTATCCCACTTGCTCCTGCTGACACTGCTTTTCTTCCTTAGGGAAAACTTCCTTTTCCATTCCATGGGACTTCAGTGACGTTTCTGGTCCCTCTTCCCTCAGAGCTTTGACTGGTGGGCTCCTTTCCAGCAAATGTTACCTTGTTAAAGAGATCTGCCCTGACTGCCATGTCTAGTTTGTGGCCCCAGTACCCTCTATCTTACTATCCTGCTTTGGTTCCTTCCAACACTTCTCTGGAATATATGTTTATTTGTTTTGGTACCGGGGATTGAACCTAGGAGTGCTCTGTCACTGAATGACACTTCCAGCCCTTTTTATTTTGTTTTGAGACATGGTCTCAGTAAGTCACCATTGCTGGTCTTGAAATTTCAATCCTCCTGCTTCAGCCTCCCAAGTCATTGGGATAATAAGCACACATCACCATGCCCAGCTTCTGAAATGATCTTGGTGGCCTGTGTGTGAAGTCTCCACAGGAGACTATAAGGTCTGTGGAGCAAGGACCTTGACATCGTAGATTGCTGCTATCCTTGCTACATTCCCTGTCCCTGGCGCAATGCCTGACCACAGCAGGTGCTTCATAACAGGTGCTGGGTAAACTGTCCTTAAACAGAGCTCTTCACCACCCCGAGCCCGGCTGGTGACCCATGAGTGGTGGCAGAGCTGCACAGACCTGGAACCACCTGGAACTTGACACGCCTGAGGTTCAACTGTTCAATGCCTCCTTTAACTCTGCAGTTATGAAGCCTAATCTCAGAAATGGCTGCAAGGAAGGAATTTTTAGAGGTTACCCAGTTTTGTCTTTTTTCTTTCTCTCTCCCTTTCTTTTGGTACCAAGGACTTAACCCAGGGTCACTTAATCACTGAACCACATCCCCAGCCTGTTTTTTATTTTTGAGACAGGGTTTCACTTAGTTGCTGCTTAGGACCTTGCTAAGCTGCTGGGGCTGGCTTTGAATTTGCAATCCTCTTGACTCAGTCTCCTGAGCCTCTGGGACCAGATTTCCTTTCAATTGGCTCAGATCAGGGTTCCAATAAAACCATTATTCTAAGTTACTGTGTTCAAAAACTTCATAAATAATCAAAATAATTGCATTCTATCTTGAGGTAAGATCATCCTATCTCACAAGTTACTTAACCACTTCCCTATGACAGTTGTGTAGATTACCCTACTTTTCTGCAGTTATGAACAGTGTTACTACGAATTGCGCTATGTTATAAGTGTTTTCAGAAAGGATACAGAAGAATGGCTTCTGAGTTGGAATTGTGGGGTTTATAGATGGCATGAACATTTTAAGCAGCTTGATGACACTTCTTGCAAAACTTCCCATACCAAATAGTCTAGTAACCTGCTTCACCATGCTGTAGGCAGCGCTGGGTTATTATTCATCTGTGTTCACCTGACAAGCAGGATAAGCGCATACTAGTTCTGGGTTGAGCTGATTCCTGCAGATTCTGTGCATTCTTAGCCAGAATGTCATGGGCAGTCTTAAGAATCTTGTTTGTTTTTTCTCTTTGTTGTGCCATGTATGGCAAGGCTGTAACATGGTTTCACATTTGTCACGGATGTTTCTCCCTTTCCATTAGTATAATCTAGCTTTCTGATTATTTTTTGTTTTTTGTTTTCAGGGCTGAGGACCGAACTCGGGACCTTGCACATCCTAGGCAAGCGCTCTGCCACTGAGCTAAATCCCCAACCCTTAGCTTTCTGATTCTATCATGGGATGTTATTTCACCCCACCTCCCTGCTCTTCTCTGTGCTTTCATGAATGCCAGCTTCTCCTGGGCTGACCCACTTCCAACTCCAGCTCATGGTGAACAGAGTCGGGAAGAACATCTGCCACTCACCCCCTGAGGATCAGGCTCCGTCACTAGGTGCCCTTACATAATGTGATGCTGGCAGGGGTGGGTAAGGCAGACTTATCCAAGCACGTATTCTCATGATGAAAAGGGAAACCAAACTGTACCTGAAGAGAAACTGAGCAGGACCGGAGAGGAAAAATTTTAAGGGTACACCTAGGTTTTAAATGTAACAAACATCAGATCACTAAGGACCTAAAATATCCTGAGTTATCTAATCCATCTTCCCTCACACTAGACACAAAGCCACATGTAAGTGCCAGAGAGGGGAGTGAGCCTGGCTTCTCTAGAGATGTCAGCTCTAATTTAATACCCATCATCATATACAGAAGTAAGTGAGGACTCAAACATACCAACCCCTTAACAACCATGTGCAATAAAAAGCTCGGTTGAATCACAAAAGGAAATCAAGGAAGAACTTCTCACTGGCCCACCCCACAGGAAGTCAAATACATAGGCAATTTCCATACTAGCAAAATACTTTTATTATTTTTATAATGATAAAACATGGAGAGAAAAGGTTTCTTTTTTTCTTTTTTTGGTGTATTTCAGAGTTAAGGGAAGTAGAAGAATATGGGATTAATAGGATTTTTATGTACTTCTGATGACCATACAAAGTTAACAATACCAACTGTTTGCCATAAAACTTATCATAGCTCCCCAAAAACACATATATAAAGGATCATAGTTTTAAAATCTATAAAAGTAAAAAATATACAGTCAGAAGCTCTAACGCTTATTCCATCTTCAATATAAAATTGTAAACATTTATTTACACAAAGCACATGTGTATGATGAAAGTCCGAGCACCCTTTTCTTCTGAGTCGTGGCTCTGGGAAGATGGGGATGTGCACGGAAGCAGAGTCATCTCTTCCCCAGACTCCCCAAAGCCAGATTCATAAATAAAGCCACGGGCAGCTCCTGGGGGGACCCCAAGAATCACATTTTATTGCTATGACACTGCAGCAAGTGCAAAGCCCACTGTCTGTGGAACCAGCTGGGTCTAAGGCAGAGTGCAGAGGCCAGCAAGTGCCTGGGGTGCAGAGGCAGAAGGCAGGCAGCAGCTGGGGAGACCAAGAGGGGAACAAGGATCCAAAACCAGCCTTCAGCCCTGTTTTTGGTAGAAAACCCACTGAAGTCACCCTCTTCCCCTTCAGATTAGGGAACTTGCTCAGAGGGTGGAGTCTTCACTGGCTTTATGATTCATCTCCTTCTTTGAGAGCTAAATTGAGTATCTGGAGAAGGCTGAGAGGGTGGTTAAAGGGGAAATGGCCCACAAACCACCCCGTGGTGGCAAATGGCTATTAGAGAGAAAGATCTGAGGGTCCAATCACCCCCAGTGAAAAAGGCACTGCTGGTGCAAACTAATTATCAAACTGTGTATAACCCTTTCATTCCCTCAAAGTGACCCTTACTGGTCACGTGAGTATTTTAGTTGGCTCATATCTTTACATGATATTCCATAAATGATCCATTTTGAACTCTAGGGAAACGGAGATGGGGCTGCAGTTTCTCCACAGACCACTGTGTACGCCACTCTCTTCAGTGGACTCCTTTCCTTTCACCATTCTGTGTGAAGGGTTTTGTGCTGCACTCACCATCTTGCTTTCAATATGGAGAAGTGCTCTATCTTGTTTTCCATAAATAGTCCATACACCATATTCTATTCTGTGGGCTCTCAACTCAGTCAAGTCCATTAACTAATAGACCTTCAAAGAGAATCCATTTGAATCTTTAGAAAGGATGTGCTAGTGTTATAAAGCATCTTTAAAAGTGCAAGTAGTCTGATGTGGGAGTGGCAGAAGTCAGCAAAGTAGAATTCCTTCCCCTGGGCTGGCCTGCAGCCTTCTTCCCCCAAACCTTTACAATGCTAGGGATTCCCCAAGGAGTTTCAATGACTCTTTTCCCCTGCAATGTAGTAAATCACTATTTCCCATTATGGCTGAGAAAGGAAGAAGGCAAGGCAGAAAGAAAGGTTATGGGAAATGAAGATGGGGTAAAAAAAAAGATATCTGCACACAACTAAACAATGACCATGCTCTTACCATGTTGATACAAATACAGAAGCTGTTGAAGGTGGAGAGGCACAACACGGGAGGACACTGGATCCCCGAATCTTTACCTTCAGCTTTTAGCCTGGGGTCCTAATGCCGGGGTACGGAGGGGACTCCTGGGGGGTTGGGGTACTGAAGAGTAAGTGACAACCAGTAAGAACAGCACCCGGAAGCAGGAGGAGCTGCTGGGAAGACCCTATCTGGGTCACCAGATCTGCTATCTCATGGCATCCTGTTCCTTTTTGGCATCTGCAGTCATATAGGCTGCACTTACAGAAATCATTTTCTAGCAACCCTCCTTCTCCCCTGAAAGCTGATAAACAGGAGGAATAAAAAAAGATTCTTAATCAAAAGGAAACCCTACATTTCCAATGCCTGCTTAGTCAATTTAAACCATCACCTATCCTAATCTGTTTAAAATCCTTTTTTGGAAAAATTTTTAAAAATCTTTTCTATGCTACAAATTGCAAATAATTTTGCTATTTAAAGTTTCAACAGGAAATTATCCACAGCATTGAGGCAAGTGTAGAAATCTTGGAAAGTCAACATGATGGCACAAATTTTTACACATCATGGGGCTTCACTGTTGCTACTGTTGTTTTTTTGGTCATCTGGATAGGAAACTACCTTTAGAATCCTATCCTGCAGTTCCAACACTCGGCAGTCATGCCAGCAGATGAGCAGGGGTCAGCCCAAAGGACTACCACTGCTGGCCTGGGAGCCCCAAAGACCCTGACCAAGACTGGGTCTCAGCCATAGCTTGGGCTCTACCTGCACAGCTCCCTGGGCCATGGGTTTTGGTCCAAAGTAGTTGTTCTTTCTTGCATCTGAGAACAAAAATATAGGATGTATGAACACTAAAACCACCACAAATTCCTCCATTAATGAGACCCTAGAAGGTCATCCAAATCATTCATCCACTCCTCGGAAGTCCTGTTTTTCAGCAGGGAGTCAATCAGGTCAGTGTGTCCAGCCACGCTGGATAGCCCGCTATTGCCTGGTTGCCCACCATAGGCAAAGGGAAGCTCCTGGCCCGCGGTCCGCACAGGGTAGGCCTGGGTGCAGTGCAGTCCTGCCCTGCTACTCATTTGTGAGGCGGGACTCTGGCTGAAGGCCCCCAGCTCAGGCCCTGCTGGGTTCAGGCTGGGTAACCCCTGCTGTGGGGCTGCCTGGGGAGGTGTGGAGGCCGGGGCATTGGTCCTCTGCTGTGTGCTCACTGAAGGCAGCATGGACCCTGCTGCAGCTGCTGAACTCATGGGGGCCATGGGCCTGCTGGGCATTGCCTGGGAGAACTGTGAACTGGACATTTTCAGATGGGCCTGTTGCATGTGGAAATTGGAGGCTGCAGTGAAGGGGCTTACGCTGCTGTTTCCTGGGGTCTGGCTGTTCAGGTTCGGCATTCCCTGATGTTGCCATGAGGCATTTTGGCTTCCCATGGATGCTGATACCCTTGGGACCTGTGGCTTAGTTAAACCAGAGGTCAGGGTCCCCTTATTATGCTGCTGGGAGAGACCAGAGCTCCCAAGAGAATTCTGTCCATAAGCAGTTGAAACTGAGGTGTTCTGGCCCACACTGGTCTGCCGTGGAATGTGGGCATGTCCATTGGTGGCCTGTGGCGGGGGCTGTGCAACCATCTGGGTTATGCCAGAGGCCATGCCATAGAGACTGCTTTGAGGCATGCTCTGAGAGCCAGTGAACTGGGCCACGCCCCGGTCCTGCTGACCTGAGTTTGAGGGGAGAGAAGAAACTGAAGCATGTCCAGGGCCAATTGGCATCAGATTCCCAGGCTGAGGGAACACTCGAGGGCAGTTGGAGTTGGAGGGACCCAAGTTGTTCATGCCAGGCACAGCAGTAGAGGATCCTAGAAGACAGAAGACTCTATCAATCAAGCCAGCATTTCTTGACTGCCACTGTGCAAACAACTCGGAGTCCCAAGTTGTAGTTCCTAAGAGGCATGAAAGACAATGTTCTAACACCAAACCTTCAAGGGCACAGGTACAATGCCAAGAAGAGAACCCTGAGGGGGTCTTCAGAAAGGTGGCAAATAGGGCTGGAGTGGTGGCTCAGCAGTTGGAGTGCTTGCCTGGCACGTGTGAGGACCCAGGTTTGAACCCCACCACCACATCTACAACTAAGTGTTAGAGAAACAAAGTGCAGATGAAAAACTAAAACTAAATAAAGTTGATTCTCTCTTTAAAAAAAAGAAAAGAAAAGAAAAGAAAGAAAGAAAGGTGGCAAATACATTGGGATTTAAAAGTGTAGAAGTTTAGCAAATTAACTGTTTGGAGGAGAGGAACATTCCAGGCAGAGAAAAGAACGTGCACAGGCACAGAGTTATGAAAGGTATTCTGTGTAGGGATGTTAAGAGGCTAGCTGGAGCATGGTCAGACTGAAAAATGCTGAGGACGGCATGCTAAGAGGAGGGCCATAAAGCCAAAAAGGAGCTGGTTTGAGATTGTGGTTTAGTTCTGCTGGAGAGATAATGTTCAGGTCACTTTGCTGAGCTATTGGTAACATGGGGAGGGCTGTGTGAGACATTTCATCAGACCCTAATGTTTAAGCCATAAAACAATAAGATGGTCAAGGAGGGCTAAGTCAAGCATGACATCACCAGATATTTACTTAGTACCCAGTGTGTGGTAGATGCCATGCTGGAGGCAGCAGGGAAAGCCTCTGTCCTCAGAGAACTTGCTATCTAGAATTTCTGGCCTATATAATGGGCACATGGTAACACCATTAACCCCACAAGGTTTTTCTGGGTAGGATGGTCATTGTTCAGGGATTGGTCACAACTTAATAATTTTCCTCTCTCCATTAGGACCTAAATAAAAACTGAGTTGAGGAAAAGAGGAGAGCTGACATATTCTGTTTCATTCCCACTAACAACCTTTAACAATGCAAGATGGGACAGAGGCAGGAAACATGGGCCAGAATCAGGCTTCTGAGACACCAGCAGACTCCAATCCCATGTTCCCAGGTAGCACACACTGAAGTCCCATTTAGTCTCTCCTTCAGGATTCATGGTTATAGTCGTTTTCTCTGGGTTATAGTCGTGAGGGTCACTGACTAACGAAAGAGACAACTTTCCAAGATATCCCAAGAAGAGCTAGGAAAGCAGGAACAGATCAGATCTTACTATATCTATCACCTGAAATCACTATTTACTTTTGGAGTGACAGCCCAAGCAAGTTACCTACCACATCTCAGAGACAACTACTAAGACCTTAGTGTTTCCTGCCCTTTTCAGGCTAACTGTCCTGTGTTGATGCTGCTGTCTCTGACACCAAAATGAGCAGAAGGGGAGAGAAAAGAAGCAAAAGGTCATCCAAGTGCACTGAATCTTTCCTTATCTGATAGAAAATAAGAGGTTTCTTTTTTCAAAGAAATACCTGAAGGAAGAATTATAGAAGCCATTTCCTGTTGATAAGATGACCTCTAACTACATATTATTTTCTTTCAAAAGCATTTCTAGCGATCTGCCTCCATGACTTTCTTTTCCTAGTGCCACAGGGTAACTACAGAGGTAGGCACTCTCAAAAGACCAAGGCTCCCATGAGCAAGTAAATTCATTTCATGCCTAGCGTAGGGCTAGGCAGGAAATCAATCAGCACTGCACAATGACCAACAAGGAACTGAGAAGGCCTGATTGGTATGTCACTACCTACACTTCCCTCTGCACCTACTCCTTCCCCTTACCTGTGAACTGTCCAACCTGTTGTGGGAAGGTGCTTTGTGTTGGGTCTTGGTACTGGGGGGGTGGGCGGGTCAAATGGCGCTGAAACTGTTGCTTCTCCTAGAAGGTGCCAAAGATAACAAAACAATAAACACACAAGACAGAATCATAAACAAACCAGCAGAGTCAGGTCAAAGAAAATTAGTGTTCAAGTTTGTTGCTAATAGATGGGTTCCTGTGGGAAAAATGCAGGTGATTTCTTTTTTTTTTTTTTTT
>PVKS010050293.1:0-11638 GCA_004027875.1 Aplodontia rufa
ATTTTGAACCCAATGCTATCTACAAAGCCTGCCATTTTTATACTTCTAAACTACCTTCTAGAGCATTTCACATACTATTAAGAGATGAGATGACCAAGGCTTTTGAAGTCCAAGCCAGTGGCTACAATCTATTCTTCACTTGCTTCCTTTACTCTATCTTTGTTAACAAACAAGAATCATTAGCATATTCATTAACTGTAAACTTATGTTTTAGTAATATTTTGAAGCTTGTCCTTCCTTAAAAATGTTATTCTGTGGTCATTTTGACCAAAGTTGAATATTTGATTAAAAATACAGTTGTGAGATTTATTGGGCCTGATATGTGTTCTTATCCAGTTTTCAAATGCTAAGCCTATTTCTGCTTTGCGGATGAAAGCAAAGGGCTTGATTACAGATAGACTATCAAGCAGTCCAAACGTCAGCCCAAGCCCGTGCCTCAGGCCTCCGTGTCTTGCAGGGTGAAATATATAGACCCAGATGAAGTTCATCTGCACATACAGATGAACATTAAGCTTTGGAGATCTGATCTTTTTACAATAAGCAGGAGTAAACTTTTGTCCAAGAGGGTGACATTATCTCATCCATCAAGTTCATTTAGAAGAACACACACTGAGATGTGGCCAGGTGAAGAGCAATTAGGGTCTTACCTGTTTGGTGTTTCTTCTGAGAAAGCATAAGAGATCCATGGAGGATTGTCTTTTCCAACAGGAGTTTCATATTTCTGAACTTGAAGAATCTAATCTGTTTGGCAGATAATGTTGACAATTACTCAACCCGTAATTTCAAGGATCCAATAATCCAGCTATCAGTGGAAAATGGAAACATTTTGCTAATTATTTCTTTGTGTTTAAACATTAATTCAAAGTGATCTGAGTGATTACAAATTAGATTCAGTTGAAGTATGAGACTAGAATTTTTTCAGAGCTAGAGAGTGACAGAAACAGAGGTTGATGGATACATGTCTTACCTAGTTCCCATGGTGGCAATGATTCAGAAAATGAGACAGAAAAATAAGTAGCATTGTAGATTTTTTTCCATTCTTTATCTTTTCATTTGATAAATCTTTTCCCATCACAAGTCTCCAGTGTAGGCCATGGTGGTACAGCAAGGCCAAAAAGGTCCTTAACTATTGTGGAGCTTACAATTTAGTGAGTACAGTCAGAAAATAAATACGTAAACAGTAAGTAAAATCAGAAAGCAAGAAGTATTATGAAGAAAAATAAACAGAATATGGAGTTTTCTTTGGTTATGATTGTAAAAAATAAGAAAAAGGAATAATGCTGTTATGGGTGTAAATTCAGGAGGAGATGTTTACAGGGATTTGTTCCTCTCGTGTCAATTTCACCTGCACCGCCATCATGAGGGTGGGCATGAGAAGTGACTGCCGGCAGGGGAAACGAGCCCCATGCAGGGAGAATGGCACGCAGGGAAAATGGCGCTGGACCTTTACCAGGCAGCTGGTTTTGCTGGCTAACTGGGAGGAAGTTGATGATGGGGTTGGTCCTTCAGAGATTGGCTGGTGGATCCATCAATCCATTGGAAATTTTCCATCAGTGTCCCGATTGGCTGTTCTTTTTGCAGGCAAACTGCCCTTTGCCCTGCCCCTTAGCCAGCCAGCATGGCCTCTGTGTCTTGACTGAAGCCACGCCCCCAGCCATAACCTTTTGGCCATGTGGCCTGGCTGAAGCCCTGCCCCCAGCCAGCCTAACATCAATGCTCAAGGAAGACCTCCCTGAGGAACTATCAAAACAGGGCCATGATACCTGTTTGAATAGCAGTAAAGAAGCCAGAGTGGGCTATGGAATGAGTTGGGGAAGAAAGGAGGAAAGCAGGTCAGAGAAGTAACAGTTGGGGGAGAGCATATCATGATTGACCTGTAACCTCTTAGAGCTTTGATTGCTCTTTTAGAACTGAGGGGAGCCATTGCAGGATTTTGAACAGAGAAGGACATGTCCTGTGAATATAAAATTTTGTCACATAAACCTGTCATAAATGAATACATTCTATTATGTTCTTGTGTGAAAAACCAGAAGACACTCCACCAGAAAAACATAACAGAAAATGTTCTTCTAGTTATTCTTGTATTTTGAATATAGAGCTAAGTTTAGGTGGCAGATTGGATGTGGGTGGGATTAAAAAAGAGGGATAAAGGATAAGTCCAAGTACTTTTGCCTGAGTAAGTGAAAAGAGTTTTCATCAACTGAGATGGGAAAGGCTTTGGGTGGAAGAGTTTAAAGGCAAGATTGGTGACTTTGATGTCAGCAGTTTGGGTGGCATAACAGGAGTAAAAGCTTGACCAGAACAGATTTGAGAGCGAATGGAAGAGAATTGATGATAATAATTAAGAGAAAATGTGTATCTCAACTCTTTTGAGATGTTTTACTCTGAAGAAGGCTCCAAAATTGAGCAGTAACTGGCTAAAGAAGTAGGATCAAGATATTTATGAGGGAAATGACAGAATGCTTTCACATGCAGATGTTTACGGTCTAGTAGAAAGGGAAATATTGATAACGGCAGAGAGAAGAGGTAAATTATTGGAGCATCGGGCTTGAGTAGGTAAAAGGATAAGTCATCTAGTATATAACTGGAGAATTAATACTTTTATTATTAATAATTAGTAATGATTGATTCAATAAAGTGATTTCTCTAACAATTTATAGAATTTTACATCACTCTCAGCCTGGCACTGCCTTTAAAATCCAGTGCAAACTTCTCAGCCTGGCACTCTGACCCAAATGGTCTTTTTAAACTTTATTTCCTTCATTTCTCCCTCTTGCACTTACAATTAAAGAACTTTCCCATTAGACTCTCTTTCTCAGTATATTGAGTGTAACAGACTAGATCACTCCTTAACCACAGATCTGATGATGAAGGTGCAGCACAGATTTTATGGATCATGTCCTAGATGGTGCTCGATACTGAAGTTTCTCCAATGGCCTTATGTGCATAAGACAGGATACTACGCTAATGAGTTTAATCTTAAACTAATGCAAGGTTGCTTTGTTATTTTAAAAATTTGCTCTGAAAGCAATTGTGAAACATTCTGAAAATATGTGAGTCAACAACAGCATCATTGGCTTATATTTAATCAACTCTGAAGAGGAAAATACTCTTGATTTTACCAGTTATTTTGAAGCATTTTTAGACTTAAAGGAAAACTACAAAATTCATTAGTGGTCCCATATCCCCTTCACCTAGCTTCCTCTAATGTTAACATATTACATAATTATAGTTCAATTATTGAAACTTCATAATTGGCATAGATAGCTGTTATGTTTGGATATGAGGTGACCCCAAAGTCTCCTGAGTTAGCGTAGCAATGTTCTGAGGTGAAAAGATTAGATTATGAGAATTTTTACATGATCAATGAATTGATCCATTTGATGGATTAATGTTTTGTTCACAGGTGAGGAAAAGCTGACTAAGAAAGTAGAATATTATTAACTAAGTCATAGACCCTATTAGAACTTCATTCCTTTTTTACAACACTGTCTTTTTTTGTTTTCCTGGTTCAAGATCCAATTCAAGATCCCACACTGTGTTTTATTATGTCTTCTTGGTGTTCCCCAAAGTGTCACTCTCTTTGTTTTTCCATGACCTTGCTACCTTTGAAGAGTAATGGTCAATTATTTTGTAGAATGTTTGAATGTTTCTTCATAACTTCTTTCAGAAAATGAAAAATTAATGCTCCTCATATACTGGCAAAGAAAGATAGGATGCATGTGTTCAAAAGTACTAATATTCTGTAGATCAATATGAATAGTATTAAGAGCATGTTATGAACAATATTGGGCTGGTATGTTTCCACAATTTACATTTATGGAGGGTATTTTATTCACAAATAAAAAGGTGAATCAATAACTCAAACAAAAATATTATACAGTCAGGTGCTTTGGGAAATGTAAAGAAATATATAGTATAATTCTTCACTTCAAATACTTCACAGGCAGCCTAAGATAAGACTGAGCGAGTTCATTATTGACTGGATTTCTTCACTATGAAATTATTACATGAAAGTTTATGTGAGGGGCTGGGGATTTAGCTCAGTGGCAGAGCGTTTGCCTAGCACGAGTAAGGCCTGAGCTCGGTCCTCAGACCTGAAAAAAAGAAAGAAAGAAAGAAAATTTATATGAAAAGCACAGTAAGTAGTGTTTTTAAAAAGGGATTAGTATGTCATTTAATTTTAAATCATTATGTTAAGACTTTTGGTGTCAAATTTAAAAATCAACTACAGTCATAATGACTTATGGGGGAAAATGACTTTAGAGCCTCATGTATGCTGGAAAGCCCAAATTTCAAGATCTACTGGATTCAGAGATTAAAGAATGTGAAGACTTTATTCCTTTTCCTGTCTTGCCAATGACTTCTGTTTTGCAGACTTTAGCTCATCCTCATGTATTAGGAAAACAGAAGCAGTAACTTTGTCTTGGTCTTAGGTTTTAGGAGCAATAAGAAAGAGTTCCTTTCCCAGAAACAGCAGTGTGTATTCTTCCATGTCTGATTTGGTCACATGCTTATTCCTGAACCTGTAGCTGGGGCCAAGGGAAAAAACCTAAGAATCTCAGGGCTGGATCGAATGCCCAACCATGGGATTTGGGGACAGAGTCACTTTTCCTGGAGGCATGGGACTGAGAGAGGAGAGAGGTTTCTTCTGAGTCATGCAGTTATGATAAGGACGATAAATGTAGATCAAATGGCAAAACCATAGATAATCTACTACACCCCTCAAATGTGTTTAATTCTAGAAAGGTAAGTGCTCTTTAATATTTATGAAAAATTAACTATAGTGTAAAAGATATGTCTACATTCAAATAAACACATTGCTATCCTATGCTTAGATCATGGAGGACACTTGTACAATTAAATTGCGTTAAGTGAATATTCCTATCACTCCCAATATTGCTTATTTCTAAAATTAATATCCACATTTTCCCTTCATCTGAATATTAGTGTTCTGTAGTTGTATTTCTCAGGAAACTGCCCCTATGGATCCAGAGAAGTCAGTAGCCTCACTTCATATGGTATTCTGGTCTGAGATTTTTACAACTGTTCTTAACTCATACTCTGAAGGTTTTCTTTTCCCCTGTTGGGTTTATTTCTAAACAATGAGATATGTTGCAAAGTTTGCAACTGTAATAAACATTGAATTTCCCACATTACCCAAATTATAACCACTACGAGGTCCTGCAAAATCTGCTTTTTCACTCATTGCCAATCAAGTTTGTTTGACAAGAACAGTTATGAAAATTTTGTTTTCATTGTTTGGAAAAGGAGAGGAAATTCTGTAGGTGCAGGAGGTTTCCACTTGCAAGTTCATGTTGACCACTCAGGTTTTCCTCAGTCCTCGGGCAGGATGGAACTTAATGCCACAGTACAAATAAGCTGCTGCCACCACTGGACACCTGGTAAATGCCTTTGATGATGGTGATTAAATAAAGGTCAAAGAAGGTCCCTGCATCCTAATGGTAGTCATCACATGACCTCAGCCTTTCTTCTGGTGCCTTTCAAAACACCACTTGAAAAGACTAAAAAAAAAAAAAAGTGTTTTGTTTAGGCAGCTAATGCTCTCATTATGCATCTCAGGGTTTCTTCAGAAAAATAAAACAAATTTAGGGTTCTGAGTACTAGATTGTGGGTTTGAAAGAAAACTAAATGTAACCTTTTGTTATGTAAAATAATAAACTCCCAAGATAACTATAAAGGCTTTCTTTTAACACAAAGCCTGTCTTTTTATTTTCTGGGGGGAAAAATGCCATGTGATATGCCCAAAATTTCTAGAGGAAAAAAGACATTTTAATAAAATGGGGTTTAGCAGTATATAATTTCTAATGGAAAGTGCAGAGTTTTCTAAATAGAATTATTTCTGAGTTTTAGGAGGTAAACTTGAGGAGTACAAAAAACTATTACAATACTTTTAAAACAATTTGTTCCTATGCATTTAACATGTGGAGTCTCATCAGAGGGAAATGCTTCAGTTGTGTCTATTCAATATTGTTAAGAAAAAAAACAGAAGCCCCCATTTTCTTCAATATTTCTGCCTGTGCCTTTCTCTGCTACGGAGATGAGCACTCAACTTCCAGCAAAAGTCAGAAATGCTGTCCAATTTAAAAAGCAAAAGTGGGATTACTTAGTTGAACTATGCTATCATAAATCCGGTGAGAAATACGTGTCTGTTATATTTCATGTGAATTTCAGTCCAGTGTTCCCACAGGACTGACAAAATATGGGTTATGTAGTTTTTCCTTTTCTATTTACCAGGTCAATTGGCATGGGGTAAATCTTATTATTCAAAGTACGCTTGGAAGACGTGAACTTCTCAGCACCTCATCATGGACAGCATCATAGCATTGCATGCGTAGGTTTCAGTGCCTGGGAGCCTTTATGGTACTCTAAAGAGCTGTGTATGTTCAACTTGAGAAGTGTGCCATTCAGTCACAGCGGTTACGAACATAAACTCTGGAGATTACATGGGACCAGTAGATCAGCTCCAACAATCACAAATTACGTCAAGGTAGACAAATGGTAGCTGATGTTCTGTGGACTGTAGATTGTTAATACGTTCAAAAATAAGTTGTAACTTTGTAACACAAGGAAAATTACATGAAATTCAGATTTCTATGTTCATAAATGACGTTTTATGAGAGCACGGTCCCATCATTTATGTATGTGCTCTCTGTGGCTGCTTTTGTTCCATATAAGCAGAGGTAAGTGGTTGTAACAGGCTCTGTGGTCTTTAAAGCTGAAAATGTTTACTTCTGGCCCTTTACACAAAAGTTTTGTCAATCCCTGAGCTAGGTAATCTTAGTTAAATAACTTAAATTCTCTGCACCTCAGTTTCCTCCTCTGTGAAATGGGTCTATAAACTAGGACATGTTTCATAGAATTAATTGCTTGACAGAATAAAGAGGCAGTATAGTGGAATGGTTATAAGCACAGGTTTTGGAGCCACACTGTCTGTGCTAGACCTTGTTGGGCCTTCTAGTAGCTTTTGAACTAGACAAATTACATATGCCTTATGTCCTTCAATTTCCTCCTCCATAAAATTAAGAAAATATATCTCTGGTACCTAACTTCTACGGTTTCTGTGAACTTAAGAGTTAGTATGATAGGGACTAGAGCAGTGGCTCAGTGGTTGGAGCACCTTCCTATCATGCACAAGGACCCTGATTCGAACCCCAGCACCACATACACAACTAAGTGTCAGAGAAGCAAAAAACAGATGAAAAACAAATAAAATTGATCCTCTCTTTCTCTCTCTCTCTCTCCCTCTCTCTCTTAAAACAAAGAGTACAGATAATATTATAAAGTAGTATTTGCCATTACTTTTGTAATTTTATTATTGTTGATGGCAGTGTTGTAACTGTTTTGATCTACTGCCGGATTATTATGAGAATTAAATGAGGAAGTGGAGGTGAAGCTTAGGGCATCTCACTCAATAAACGTTAGCTGTTTATTATTATTATTATTAATGCATTTCCAGTATAAGAGTCTATTGTATATTTCATTGTTGCCTGGGTATTACAGGACTGTCAGAATGAAAAGGAGCAAATGGAAAGTAATTTTGGAAGCCTTTCGATTGTTGATATTTATTCTTACACTTAAAATCAATGATGACTCGAACTTTAATTTGATATAGTATTTTTAACTAGTAATAATGCTTTTAAATGCCCTTGCTATACAAATAGCTGAGTTTATTCTCAGCATATAAACTTTCCACAGCTGACAATTCTACAAAGACTATAACTAAAGGAGTCCTTAATGGTTTTCGTTTATAATATTATTTATGATAGTATTAGTTTATAATACCATTTAATATATTTTAGAAAATAAACTGGTGAGCTGTTAGCCAAATCACCATGAATTCAAGCCTACTGGAGTCCAAATGTATTACTTTTTATGATGTTGTATACTTCAGGCTGTCTCAACATCATCAAAAGTTGAAATTTGGCAAGATCACATTATAATTCACATTACAGAATGGAATAAAAGGACAATAAAACCATCTCACAATAAATTCTTTTATATCTAAATAACAAGTTTAAAGTACTGGCAGAAACACTTATAAAAGAGATGATCTTTTTTTTAAAAAAAGCATGAAGTTCAGTCATTAGTTGGAAAGGAACTTGTTTGACATACATAATGGACTTGTTTATATCAGAGAAAAGAATATTTTAGCATGAAAGTTGGGTGAGTTAAAGTGTCAAGATGGTGAGAGAGCCTCTCAATATTAACAGTCCTTAAATATTAATATAAGCTGTGTGATTAATTCTAAAACACATTTGATTATAAGAACAAACTGTTGTATAATTTCTCCTACTGCTTTTTTTTTAGTATAAATCTGTTATAACACTTAGCAATAAGAAAAAGTTTTCCTGAAAGTGAGGGTTAAAAATTAGGATGTGTTTCTAAGAAAAGTTGGAGAATGTATATGTATGTGTACGTAAGTGTGTATGTGTATACATTCTTTAAAGATTGAAAATTAAATTTAATGCATTTAAACACCTATGATAATTATAAATTCCTTAAACACTTCTCTTACAGCCCTACATTTTTATAATATTCACATAGTCTTCATTGAATACTGTAGCATTCAATACTCACCTCCTCAAGAGGACACAAAAGATGACTTTGTGATGGACCGATCACTTTTACAACTCCATCCTAACAATATTGTATCAACTAAGAAAATATAGTACAGTTGGGAGAGTTAGCTGTTTTGGCCTAAATGTTTCATTTATGTCCTGAATAACATTTTGTCAATGTCTGTCATACGTTGCCCATTTCTCTAGGATGGTGCCTGTTTAGTTTTGGAAGTTGGTACCAATCTTATACTGCTGATAAATTTGGATGGTGTCCTGTTTCTCTACGTAATGGAACCATAAGTCAAAATCATTCATTTAACTCCCACTGACTTAGTCCATGCAATGTCTCATCTATGTAATGAGTCTTTATTGCCCTCTGCAGTACCACTTCAGATTTTCTTACCACATTTTCTATACTGTTAATAAGAAACAATGACTTTTACTAAAACTACTTAGAAGGCTGCTGCATTACTTAACTGCAGAGGGCGCTGCTGCACTACTGCTCCCACTTCAATACCCCCTGTATTATCCCGTACACATCTTGCCATTCATTACCTTCTTTGCACAAACATAAAGGAATGCCCTTTGGGGTTTTTTACATTGGCTAAGTAGAGATGTTCAAATAACTGGTATAGAATTTACATAGACTAGCCATTTCCATAAAGATCCGATTTGACATCATAAGTCAATTGCCATAAATTTAATGGGTATTCACACCTGCCTGAGCAGAAGTGGCACTTTGGAATATGAAAATTTGAATTTTAGAGTTCGTTCACCAAATGATCTGAAGTTTTAACTTGATTTACAGAGCAATCTTAAGAAACTTTACTGGGAATGTAAATAATTTTGGAATGTTTACAGTACAAGGTTTTCAGTTGTGAAATCGGCTGGTTATGTAGGTGGGAGCCATAGGAGCTGTGATGGTAGATTGTAAGCATTTTGCTTGACTTCCCTGTATTTTTAACAATTATACTAGCAATGCCTCAAATTTCTGGAATGCTCCATTCTTACACAGCTCCCAAAGAACTGTTTTTTATTAATCCTTAAGCTACCTGTGATAAGCCATTGTGATGATAATAGACTATAGAAATATTTCAATGGCAGAGCATTTGAGTGACAGTAGTGCTTCATTCCTTCACACATGTTTGTATTGTTTGGTGAGTTAGTGAGTGTTTGGAAGGTGTGTGCTATACACAATAGTAAACACTTGGGACATGGCATAGTGATATGATTTGTATTAAAATACCTCGTAGGCCCATATGTGGGTTGCCAGCCTACAACTCTATTGGGAAGTGGTAGAACCTTTAAGGGGTGAGTCCTTGTAGTGGAGAAGTCAGGTTCCAAGGAGAGTGAAAGGGTGAAGTGTATTGAGACCTCAGGTCCTTCCTCTCTCTCTTCTTCTTCTTCTTCTTTTCTTTTTGCTTTCTAGCCTCTGGGAAGAAAGTGGCTTTGCAGCTTTGCTCCACCGTGTACTCCATGCCGTGGTGTACTGCCACCTGCCACAGGTCCAAAGGCAACAGAGGCAAATGACCATAAAATGAAATCTTTCAAACCATGAACCAAAATAAACCTTTCTTCTTATTTTTTTTAAGAGAGAGGGACAATGAGAAAGAGAAACAATTTTTATTTAGTTTTTCTTGTTGCTTTTGTTACTCCGGGATTTCGTTGTGTACATGGTGCTGGGATTTGAACTCATGTACTCACGCATGCTGGGCAAGCGCTGTAAGCACCGAGCCACCACTCCAGCCCCAACCTTTCTTCTTTTTAAGTTGATTATTTCAGCTATTTGCAGCAGCTGATGAAAAGCTGACTAACACACATATGAAACAGGGGAGAATATATGTGACTTTATGTGTTTCCTCTTCCAATCACTAGCTGTGTTAGTTAACACTCACTTAAGATTTCTGAGCCTTAAATTGCTCATAGAAATTAAAAGCACCTTCTTGTCAATCTCATAATGTTTGTTTGGATCAAATTATTTAATATATTTAAAAAATTCTTTAGAACAATTAAGTGCCATATGAACCCAAGGATGAGAATGACTGACTACTTCTCAAGTAAATTCATCTAACAATTATTGTTTTACAATGTCCACACTGCATGTCACTGAATGGACTAAACTGGTATCTCTGAATCATCTCCAACGCTGTTAGGTTGTAAATGAAGATAACAAGCAACTGTATCTAGGACTAAATAAGAATGATGGGGTGGGGCTGGAACCATGGCTCAGCAGTTATGGTGCATGCCTGGCATGCACAAGGACGTGGGTTCAAACCCCAACACAACAAAGTGTTGGAGCAACAAAAGCCACATGAAAAACTAAATAAAATTGATTCTCTTTCTCACTGTCCTTCTCTTAAAAAAATGATGGGATGGATGATAATAGCCTCTTATTCTTTGAAAAATTTATATTGTGCTTATTGTAAGACAGGCTAAGTGGCTTACTGAAATATGATTAATTCGCAGCATCTTAAACAATTGTGGTATTTGTGACAGAAAAAAACCTTAATGTTAAGGACTGGAATTTAAAGGGTCTTAGTCGCTCTTGCACGGAAGGTATCACACATGGTTCTTCCACCTCAATTCTAGGTGTAAGTGTTAACCAAGGAAACTGACAAGCATATATTAAAGGTGTCCAACAATAGAGAATGTGAGAGAGGGGAAAAGGTGTGTAACCATCAGATACAGAAAGCCTTGAATATTGACAAACAGAATTTTCTAAGGCCATATCAAATGGTTTTCCAATGAACTGTTTTGGTAGCTCCAGGAAGAACATCTCATCAGCTTCTTTCATAGTAAAAAGGATTTGAAATGAAAAAAAAAAGAAACCATGGAAGAGCCAGGCACAGTGGTGCAATCCTGTAATCCCAGCAGCTAGGGAAGCTGAAGCAGGAGGATCACAAGTTCAAAGCCAGCCTCAGCAACTTAGTGAGGCCCTAAGCAACTTAGCAAGACTGGATCTCAAAATAAAATATAAAAAGGTATAGGAATGTGACTCAGTGGTTAGTCATCCCTAGGTTCAATTCCCGGTACAAAAATAAATTTGTGTTCTAAAG
>PVKS010050294.1:0-11615 GCA_004027875.1 Aplodontia rufa
CCAGCTGGGCAGTCCCCTCTACCACGGGAACTGTCCATCCCTGTTGGTGGTCTCTGTGGGTCTCTGAACCCTGCTGGGTACAGCCCTGCACACCGTGTCCCTCCCACCACGCCCCATGCACCCTGTAGTGCTTCATCCTCACGGTAGAGGCAAGGACACTGGGTTCTAGTGACTCGTCCAAGGTCATCGTCCTGGTGAAGTGTGTTTAGGCTGAGCCCAGCAGCAGCGTGGGTGGGGAGCGCTTCCTTCCACTCTGCTGAGGAGTAGGTCTGCTTGAGAAACCTGACACATCTGAGCGCCAACTCTGCTGGCCTCAGCCCAGCCGCTCAATCCACCCAAAACCCCTGGGAAGTGGTTGCCTCTTTACAGCCAAGGAAAACAGGCCCGGAGAGGAGAAGGACTGTCTAAGGCCATATGCAGCTGGTGGCGGTGGCAGATGACAGTCCCAGTGCCTAGGTGTGGGGCGCTGCCTGGGGGGATGGATGGTGCCATCTGTCTAAGTTCGAGTCCCCGCTGTGGCTGGGCTTCCTGGGGAAGTGTTTGGGCTGCAGCTCTTCAGTTAGGCCCTGAGCATGCGAGCCCTGGCCTCTGCATTTTGGGGTTATCTTGAGGCAAGAGAGACATCCAGGGATAAAGCTTAACATAGCTGTCCCTGGGCACAGAGTAGGAGCTCAGTCCACCTGAGTTTCCCTATTCTCCTTCCAAGCCTAGAGCATGGGAGAGGGAACTTGGGGGTGAAACAGAAGGGTCACCCTGCTGGAGTGTGCAGGCACCTTCCTGGGTCCCTGGCAGCTCTCCCTGACCTTGCTCTGTGGCTCCCTTTCTTTATCTCCTCCCTCTTTCCTACCCAACTAGCACTCTCTGTCCCTGTCTTTACTACGCTGACCATGGGTTTCCACCTTGGAAAGACCCTTCTGCCTAAACTCTTATCTGCTTCCTGTGGTTAATTTGGGCAAATTCTTTGAGTACACCTCTGTGTCTGAGTCATGGTCCACTTCTGGCTCCTGCTGACTTGGTGCTGGGCTTCGCATGGCCTCCATCCTGCCCCCACCAAGTGAGCTGCTCCTGTTCCACTCTGACCACCAGACTTTTCTTTGCCAAGCTGCTCCAAGACTCTGTTGCAGGACAGGGTTCAATTCCAAACTTCCTTGGAGCCCTTTAGCCTAAGCCCAGAACCACTCCAAGCACTTTCCGTGCATCATCCTGTTTGACTCTCACATCACTATGTGGTCATGACCACTTAGTAATTTTTTCCTTTTAAGGGTGAAGAGAGGTTAAGAGAATTTTCTGAAGCAGCAAATGGTGGAGCCAGGACTCAAACCCATTTCCAGCTGACTCCAGATCCCAGGCTCTTAAGCTCTCTTACGAGATTAGGAAGCAGAAGGAAGGACAGATGAAAGTCCTTATGTCTGGGAGAGGTTGAATGACCCATCACCCACTCAGTGTTGGGGGATGGAATTTGGCCACTGAGTTCCCACTCTGAGCCCAAAAAGGTGCCCTGGGATTTCCCACAGACAAAAAAGGGCCACCATGTGTGGGCAGAAGAGTGAGCCTCCAGGGCCTGGGGCGTTCTCAGAGCAAGGGGTTCCCGTGCCTGGTCCAGTGGTTGGGAGGGTTTCTCAGCTGCCAGGGAACTTGACTGGGAGGTTCATTCCCAGGCAAAGCTTCACAACGCTGTCTCTGTACCCTGATCTGGGGAGACAGAGAAGAACAGCCTCTGCAGGGCTGGGTGACAGGGGTTACAATGGATGCAGGCAAAAGCAGGGGCCTCTGGGAGCTTGGAGTAAGGCTCTGAAGAAAAGTAGGGACTTGCTATCCTCAAAGGCCACAAAATCCATAGAGTGATGGAAGGTCAGAGAGCACTGGGTTCGAGTCTACCCTCTGCCATTTCTGAGCTGGAGCACCGCCAACATATTTTCTCCGATCTTCAGTTTCCTGGTCTGTGAAATGGGAATAATAAAATCTACTTCCCCGGAGTATAGTGACTATGAAATAAAGGAACTTTGTGAAGCCCTTGGAGGTATCAGATGATTGCCTCCCTGCTCCCAGCCTTCCCTTTTCTTGCCACAAATCTCCAAGAATAATCTTCACCAGCAGGCACAGGTGCTGTCGAAGTCAGTGGCTTAACACTCACTTAATTTAGCTCTTTCCTCTGGGATCCACCTTTTCTTTCTTTCTTTCTTTTTTTTTTTTCCTTCATAGAGGGACTTCTGTAAGAGGATGAAGATAATTTAGGATGACTCCCTGGCATTGCTTTAAAGACTGAAAAAAAAAAAAAACCCAAAACCAAACCAAACAAAACAAAAACCCCAAAGAGGTAAGTGTCACAAGGTTTATTGATGGGTTATCAGGGACATGAAGTCTGAAAGACGCCACTCAACTCTCAAATCTGGGCGATTTTAGAGTAAGGTGAAGATCACAGGTTCAAGAACCTGACTCGCTGGGTTTGCTTCTTGGCTCTGGAAGAAATTGCAATAAGTGAACTTCAGCATTTTCTTCTATCACCCAATGTCTTCTATTGGACCTTCTGTTCCTCAGCTGCAAACAGCATCCTAACAGCATTATCAGTATCCTCCCCCTGGGGACACACGAGGGTAACAGGAGGGAGAGTATCTAAGGCACTAAACATGGAATCTGGGGTATAGACAGTGCTCAAATCAATAGGGTATCAGGAGGGAGAGTTTCTAAGGAGCTAAACATGGAATCTGGGGTATAGACAGTGCTCAAATCAATAGCTGTTCTGATCTACTGCTGGGACATTCACTAGGAATGACTGGAAGAGCCTTCAGGGCCTTCTAGGTAGCTGGTTTTCAGATGGGGAGCTTTAGTTGTGGAAGTGGTCTAGTAGTCCCTTTTGTAGGAGTCAGAAAAGGGGTGAGTAGGCCACCCACCCATTCTCTGTCTCTGCTCCTTGTCTGTTTCATAGTCTCATTTCCTGTGAGAGATGTTGGGATGAAAGTGTGGGGAGTTCTGCAGGTTTTAAAATGTGTGAGATCTACAGATTTGTCCCAGGGATTCCCAGTTTCCTTCCACACTCTGCCCCCATGAGGACTGTTTGACCATTTTCCCCCTATGGGCGCCATGTTGGAAGGGTTTGGCTCTCTCCAGACTGTGGTCATAAGCAGTTGTGTGTAAGCCCTTAGTGCTGGTCAAGACAGGATTTTGGAAACCGTAAGGTTATGAGCCTTCATTGTCTACTTCCAGGTCTTCAGGAAGGCTCCCAGTGCCACAGGGGACTGTTTTCTCTGAGCTCCTTTCTTCCATTTTAGCCTGGAAGATCATAGGCACCATGGTGGGGGGCACTGGGGTTGAGGGGCTGGTCTTGGGGGTAATGAAGCCTGCTCAGGGTCACTCACCTGACGTGTGTTTTCAGTCTTGGCCTGTTGAGTTCCATGGAAGCAGATCTGCCTGCACTTGGTAGTAAAATGGCCCAACTCTCCTGAATGTTCATTGCTGTTTGGAATTCATTAATTTGTTCTCTATGTTTGTGGAGCTATGCAAGCAGGTTATAATCAACGAGAAGGCACAGATGGAAGAATTGTGCTAAAGTTTGCAAAGTGAATTAATATAGCTTATGTGTGGTCAACCCACTAAGATTAAACAGATTTCATTTTTGTTTTTCATGAGCTCAATAATATACTAATTCAATTAATTTGACTTTCTGTTAAAAGATTAAAAGGAGTATTGATCTGCTTTTGATTGCAAAAGGTTTTTTATTTTTCCTTAACCTTTTAATTAATTGGCCTTAGAAAACAAAGATTTTATATATTCTAAAGATAATTTTATTTGCTTCATGTTGTCTCTTATTAGGTCTTTGGTTATTTTTAACAACTCTTTATTATTAAACAAGCTGTTTTTATTTCCTTTTAGGATCATGAAACTATCAGTATTTACTTTTAAAATCTTTGGTCACTTAGCCATTGTTTTACAGTGACCTGTGATCCTGATTATTTAAGCATTTAAAACTTCTAGACATTCTTAACAGCTTCCCAAAATCAAATTCTAAATTGCCTTTTATTTTTACCTCAAATTAACTTTGAGAATTTTAAGAAAAGTTGCTGAAATATCTCAAAAGAATTTGTTTTTTTCCTTATAAAGAGAGAAATGTATGTTGTATTGTGTAAGAGTCTTTCTTAAGTTATATTTGTTATTGATATGAGCATTCCAGGAATTAAATGAAATTCCCAGGAACCTGATGTGTCCTAGTGTAATGTTATCATTCATAATTCTATTTACTGAGCTAAAAAGTTGTATGTCACTGAAATGATCAAATTTCTTTGTCAGTTGCGTGATATAAAATTGCAGGAGATTCATAAAAAAAGATTGACAAGTATTCTGTTCTGATAACTTTAAGACCATGCTATGGGACTAGGTAAGAACTTCCAAAGCTCTAGTGGAAAATTTAGTCCGATGTGATGGACCCATAAAACTGCTATCAAATATCAAGCAAAATAAAAATTAGTTGTATGGGCTGAATCAACCGAATAGAATTGCTGTAATTTTTCTGACTTTTAGTTTGAAATGTTGATTTTTAATGTCTTCTTTTCTAGACTTAGAGGACCTTTTTTCCTCTTTTCTAGTAAGCTAACACAGTAATTTGGTAAAATACACTTTTGTAAATAGGATTAGACAGCTTGGAGGACTCAACCACCTGGCCTCTTGAGCCTGACACCCATTGCAAGGGTTGATGAGATCACTGATCACCTTTCCTGGAACTGTTTTCAATTTTCATTTTTTGTATTGGGAATTGATCTCAGGGGTGTTTAACCACTGAGCCACATCCCTAGACCTTTTTATTTTTCATTTTGAGACAGGATCCCCCTAAATTTCTTAGGGCCTCACTAAATTGCTGGGGCTGGCTTTGAACTTGTGATCCTCCTGGCTTGGCCTCCTGAGCAGCTGGGATGACAGGCGTGCACTACTGAGCCCTGCTTCTATAGAACCTTTGTTCCAGAGACCGCTCTAGCAGGGTAGCCCAGGGTAGCTCTACTGTTTGGTCTCATTCTTAGCTCCCAGAGAGAATGAACAATAGGCAGGAATCTTTAAAATACATTAAAATGGAGACCAGGCCTGAGGAATCCCTGAGCAGACAAAACTAATTAGGCCTCTAAGTGACCTTAACCTTGCTTTATTGGCAAATGTAAGCAAAACTTAACTTGAGTCATTTCTGGTAAATACTTTGGGTTAGACAGGAACAAAACTTAACCTCAGCTAATCATAGGCAGCCAACAAACAAATGATTATACGACTCCAGACTTCCAGCCACGTAAACCAAAAAAAGGAGATTTTGTAACTGCGGCTCTCAAATCATTTTTAAATTTTCTTCCACATTTTCCCATCCTTACTTGCCTCTGATATCTTGTCATTACGACACTGAACTTCGAGTGGTCTGGTATTTCCTAATCCATGCATTGCTTCTTACTGAAATACAGTCTTTAACATCTTGTGCCTGTTTTCTTCCTAACAAGCAGCAGGTACTGTGTTTGAGCTAGCTGCACGGCATCCATGATCATCCCCAGGTGCGTATGTCACGCATACACAGAAACATATTCCAGCCAATGCATGCTCGGAAACACTATCTACTGCAGAGCCTTGGGTAAACTCGCTTGGCATCACACCTGTTCCTTGAGGCATAACACAGAAGCAGGTACCTGGACAGAGAGGTGGTCATATACTCAGACCCGTAGATGCATCTACAAACACACAATCAGAAACACACAAACACACATATGCATACAGGCACATACTAATTGTGTTCATTGGTTTTCTGTAACTATAACAAATACCTGATATAATCAAGTTATAAAAAGAAAAGGTGTTGGCTTACAGTTTTAGAGTTTCGAGTGCAGAATTGGTTGGTTCCATTGCTTTGGGTGAGGAAGCTCATCATGGTGGGAGCTTTTGGAGAAGGAAAATGACACACTTCATGGCCAGGTGGCAAAATGGAGAGAAAGAGACAGAGAGAGAGAAAGAGAGAGGAAAGACCTGGGTACACAGTCCCCTTCAAGGGTGTGCCCCCAATGGCCTAAAGACCTCCCATTAGACCCCACCTCTGGTGTGGGCCAAGTCTCTAACGTGGGCCTTTGGGGGCCCACATTAATTGAAAAGAAATTTCTTGCAGCCCAATTTGAGCAACTCTGTCATTGGAAAAAAAAAGAATAGATCTGAAATACAGAAAGAAAAATTAAATCAATTACAGGATATAATTTCATTCTCATTGTGTTGTTAGATAAGAGCAGTGGATGCTAGTCTTGATATTGTAAGTCAGGAGTGTTTACCTGGCTACCCACAGAGCCAACTGCCACATTTCCTATGGAAATATTTTTCCTTTGTGTTCCAGTGGGCAGGGGAGTGCTCATGCCCTCTTTTCCAATAATTCCTGTTCTGGAAAATTAATCTGAAGAAAACCATCACAAGGAGAAAATGAGACTGAAAGGAAAGCACTCAGAACAGTGTTATTTAGAAGTAACCAGCTAAATCTCTGTAATTAATTTGTGTCACCCCTGTTTGATGAAATATTTTTCAGTCATTTCCAAGGAAATTATGGAAATTAGGAAGCATCACAGAAAACATTCCCGATGCTGTCAGTGGAAAAAGCCAGCACATGATTTGCGGTGATTGGGACAGTAAAAAGATTTGTCTCCAAAAAAATAAATAATGGGAAACAACAAACAGCTCTTTGTTGTGATGCAACTATTATTGACTACTTTTTTGCATTTACTTTAGTATCGTTAAGATGATTTTCAATTCCAAGAGCTCTCTGTAATATAAAAGCTAAGTCAAATCTAAGCCACCCTGGTCACGACCACAGAGATCTGACCCACTTGTGGAGCAGTAGATTTAATGACCCAGATGTGTGGGGGTCAGACACAGGGGTGTAGAGTAATGCCAATACATACACAAGATTTAGGGAGCCTCCTATTCTCAACTACAAGACAACTACATGACAAACTACCCAGAACTACACAGTGACCTCAGTGCTTCGTGGGCTTGAGCCTCAGCTCAGTTATACTTTCAAGACTCAACATGCCATCTGTCCAAGCCACTTCTACTTCACACGTGAGTCTGTCCTGAGGACAAGCCTTCCCCCAAATAGGGATCTCCTTCCTAGAAGCTAAGGTGACACTTGGTGGAAGAAGTTGTTTGGAATAGCCAGAGGTGAAGTCCTTGCTTCTCCGTGAACTATCTGTGAGACCTTTGGACAGCATGGTTAATATTCATCGAGAGTTGCTGGGCGTCATGGTAGATTCTCTATACCAGTGGTTCTCTCTCAAATTGCAGGAACGAAGGGATCAACCGGCCTGGGGCAGAGACAGGAGTTGTTAGTTCAGAGATTACTGCGCCTCTCAAGTCTTGTAGAGCCCAAGACCTTGCATTTGTAACCAGCTCCCAGGAGCTGCTGATGCAGCCGGCACGCTACCGAGAGCCCCTGCTCACCCACGCTACCTCAGCGACCACCGTAGCCTGCCTTGCAAGCGAAGTGCCTTAAATATCCTCCCACTGAAAGCTTGGAGGATGGCAATGGGTTGGCCCGTCATGTAACCATCTCTGTTTCCCTGCATATAAGAGGAATGCTAGGATTGCCGTTCGTTCTCCTTTTCAAGAGCTAAAGACTGTCATGGCTGTGCAAGGGACAGTCCAGATACTGTAAAGTTTGCGGTTATGCATATACCTGCGCACACAGGCAGAGAGAGGAGAGAGAGCTTGCGAGCGAGTGTGCTCTGTTGTGGACTGACCACCTTCTGCTTGGGTCCACAGAAGTCACACCCCTGCTTGTAAGAGATAATGAGGTGACTTAGCTACAACTTGTATGGTTTCTGCTGTCAGCGCGAATGTCCTGCAGAGCGCTAGCACGCATTGCTGGTGACTCTGCAGACGCACCATGGTTTGTGGTCTCAGGCTTATCGCTTCTATCCAAGGTGGGCGTGGATGAGCTGGGTACTCTGAGGCCTGCAGAGGAGTGAGAGGAAATGCCAGTTGTTTGATGAGGTCTTTGACAATCTTCCCCTTTCTTGTGGGGCCCAGGCGGGAGGCTCAATTCAGTATCTCCTAGCTGTGCACATGGCAACCCAGACTATGTGATGGGGGCCCTACGGGTGCTTTCAAGTGAATCTTAGAGCTGCTACGTGGAAGCTGTGGATCAACCAGTCCTTTGTGTGTGCCTCAGTTTCCTCATCTGTAGCATGGGCACAGCAATACTGCTCCTCGCTGAGTGGACATAAGGGTCCAGTAAGAGAGTGTCTGTTCAGAGCATCACTTGGTGGCCAGTAGATTTTCCTGGAACTTGATTAGATGGCTCAACCTCTCCCTCCCTCTCTCTCTCTCTTTTTTTTAGAGAGAGAGAGAGAGAAAGAATCAATTTTTTTTTCTTCTGGCCTTCATTTCTCTGACACTTAGTTGTGTATGGGTTTGAACCCGGGTCCTCATGCATGCCAGGCAAGCACTCCAACTTCTGAGCTACCACTCCAGCCCCACAACCTTTCCTAAAGAAGAGTAAAAGGGTGAAAATAGCCCAGATGCTTCTAGTTTAAAAGCAACCACAGAGGGGGATTTACATCAACAGATGCCAGGACTTGTTCTGAGAGCAAGTCAAAACAGGACCCGACAAGGTGACCAATGAAATTGAATGTGGAAGTCCAGGAATGGAGCCAAATACGCATGAAGTCGGGGGGGGGGTGTGATAAGGCTTGTGTGTTGGATCAGAGGGGAGAGGAGGAACTGTTCAATAATTAGGCCTGAAAAAATGGTGATCCATATGCGGAAAAGAAAAAGGTCAAATTGAATCCTGACATTATGTGGCTTACAAAAAACAAACGAACAAAAAATCTTGGCAAAATTATTATTTTTTTAATATTGACAAATATTTTTAGCTTTGTCTCTTTAAATAAAGCAAAAGTTTTAATGTAAAATAAATGACTGATAAATTTGTATCTAAATGGTGATTTTTCTTTCTTTGAAAGACAACTTGAAAATAAGTAGTAAATCGAAGAAATCACAATGCCCATAGCAACAGGATTAGCAGAAGAGTCGTGAAGAGCCCCGTCCTACCCACGGGAGGCCGCCGCATCGGTTAAGAGGGTTCGGCATATGTTTTTCCACACTACTGACTTCGGGCTTAGCCACGTTCCTTTCCTGAGCCAACAGATGCTGGCAGATATGACAAGTGCCATACCCTGGCAGAAGTTTTAAAAGCATTTCGAGTCTCTGCCAATGCCTTTCTCACAGATTCTTTGCCAGTGGAATAACACATCCTAAACAGAAGCTGTTCTTTAACCTGGGCCCAGGACTGGGGAAGACCGGACCCAACCCACAGTTTGGAGCAGAGATGGGATTGGACGACAGACTTAAGAGAAAATAGCAATGTAAGCCACTGATATTTGGGGTTGTTTGTTATTGCAGTAAAAGCAGACTAACATGGAGATTAACGCCTAGAAGTGGGTATAGCTCTAGCCCAGGAATAAGATGCATGGTTTTGACTTTGGGGCTGAGTGGTTTGCTGGGCAGCAAGGTCAGTACAAACGGCAACCTCCGTAATGCAGTACTGGGACATTTGGTAAAACTGTCACATGTGTAACTTGGAAGGCAGAAAATAAAACTCTGAATCTGAGGCTTTGGAAGAGGTTTTGAAACTAAGTGCCGGGTGAGTTAATTATTTCTAGCTACACTGCATGAAGTACTATAAGAAAGATGACATCAGCAAAGAACCGGCTCATTTGCAAGTGAAACTGAAAGGAATCAGAGAGAATTTAGAAACTCCAGGGTGTACCGGATTTGAAAGATGCAATCATCTCTTCTTTCTTACCTTTGCAGTTTGTAAAATAGTCTCAAAATAGGAAATAGCTTTAGGGCTCAGATCAAATCAAAGCATGGCTATTAACACAGCCTTGGGGCCAGGGACCAAATCCAGGGCATGACAGCCACTCCGTTTGTTAAGACCTCTGATAAGAATAAGGTCCTGTCGGTTGGACAAAGCAGCTCATGGACAGGAGAGATGGTCTCATAAAACCTGATGGTGTTCCAGGGCTTGAAGCCACATCTAGAGAGAGCGAGCCAGCAAGGCCTTTGTACAAATGGATTGTGGGTTTGGCTACTGACATTTCAAAAATAGTCTCTCAGGGTGTTAGGTCAACAAAGATGTTGTCCATCTAGATTAAAGAAGACTAATTTTTCAGCACATAAAATGATCTGGAACCCCTGCAGTCTACAGGAAACAGCCTGATAACACTGATAAGCAAAACAGAAAACAGAGGCTAACACAGGGAGGGACACTTTGCAGAAGAGGAAGTGCAGCTAGTAGACAAAACTACTATGTAACAGTGAATGTTCCAACCCAGCAATCCCACCTTTTCATGTATACTTAATGAATGCCTTGCATACATTAGAATGTTGTATTTAAGAATGTTTGTCACTGTTTCGAATGGCAAAAATCTGGAAAAATCTCAAGCGTCCTTGAAGAGGATGTAGACGCATGCTTACTCAATGGAATATTATACAACACTCAAAACAAATGAACTTCGGTGACACTCAGTAATAGTAGCAAAGTGTTATTCAATAACAGTAATTCCCTATGAGTGTGGATGGTGTGCTATCCTTTTTATAAACAATATCTATGTATTTTGCATCCATGGATTCAACCTACCGTGGGTTGAAACTACTTCTTAGTTTGCATCAGTTTTGAACGTGTACAACATTTTTCTTGTCACTGTTTCCTAAATAGTACAGTGTAACAACGATTTACACAGAATTTACATTGCACTAGGTGTTATAAGCAATCTAGAGATGACGTAAAGTATGTGGGAGGATTAGATAGGTGACGAGCAAATGCTATGCCATTTTACATCGGGGACTTGAGCATTTTCAGATTTCAGGGGATCCTGGAGACAATTCCCCAAGGATACTAAGGGATGACTTCTCGTTTTGAGAACACACATTGAGTAAATGTATAGAAAGGAGGAAGCGAGAGAATTTGGGATATTGGTTACTTTGGGGAGTCAAGAAAATCTGGTTAGATTTGATTCTTCTCAAAATCTTAGTTTTTATTATGAGTAATGGCTCACATAGGTTTTTGCACTTATTAAAAGTAACTAAAACTTGAAAAGAGAAGATTGTTTTGATTGCTTTATGAAGTCATAGAATATTAGAGCCAAAAGGGGTCCTTGGAAGTAGTTTGTCCAACTCCTTAATTTTTCACGGGGGAAATCGGAAGCCCAGATTTGGGGAGTGTCTGACCCAAGGCACTCAATAGGTGAGTGGAGTAGCCCATAGGACCCAGGGTGTTGGACTTGTTCCTCTTTCAAGCCTCCTCTTTTAATACTGCCTCACCTAAGTCACTGCCCCATCCTTTCACTGCCTCCTCCCCTACATCCAGCCTGCCAGTCAGTCCTGTCCCACCTTTGAATACACCTGCCACCTGCATCTCTCCACTCTGTACTGTCCCCACGCCAGCCACATGGCCATGGCATCTCCTGCCTGGTTGCCTCGACTCCTGTTACTGCCTCTCCATTATTATTATTATTATTATTATTATTATTAATTATTATTATCATTTTGGTACTGGGGATTGAACCCAGGGGTGGTTCACCTGTGAGCCACATTCTCAGCAATATTTTTTTTTT
>PVKS010050295.1:0-11616 GCA_004027875.1 Aplodontia rufa
TTTATTTAGTTTTTCACATGGCCTTCATTGCTCCAACACTCAGTTGTGTACATGGTGCTGGGGTTTGAACCCGGGTACTCGTGCTTGCCAGGCAAGAGCTGAAACCGCTGAGCCACCACTCCAGCCCAAGTATTATCTTTTTAATGTGCTTTTGTATCCAATTAACTAAAATTTTATTAAGGATTTTTGCATTGATGTTCAACAGGGAAACTGGTCTGTAGTTTTCTTTCCTTGACAAGTCTTTGTTGGGCTTTGGAATCAGTGTAATATTAGCTTCATAAAAAGTGTTTGGGAGTGATCCCACTCTAATTTCCTGGAAGAGCTTGTAGAGGATCGGTGTTAGTTCTTCTGTGAAGGATTGGTGGAATTCAGCCGTATATCCATCCAGACCTGGGCTTTTCTTTTTTGGGAGAGCTTTGACTGCTGCTTCAATTTCACTATCTGTGATAGGTTGGTTTAGGTTTTCAATGTCCTCCTGTGTTAAAAAGGGGATGTCGTGTGTGTCCAAGAACCTGTCCATGTCCTCCAGGTTATCAAACTTGGCAGAGTATAAATTTTCAAAATAGGTTCTGATAATCTTCTGGATTGTGGATGAGTCTGTGGTGATATTCCCATTTTCGTCTCTGATTTTGTTGATTTGCTTCATTTCTTTCTTCCTTTTGGTGAGGTTGGCAAAGGATCTGTTGACTTTGTTGACTCTTTCAAAGAACCAACTCTTAGTTTTGTTAATAGTTTGTATAGATTTTTGTTCTCAATTTCGTTGATTTCAGCTCTGATTTTGGTAATTTCCTATCTTCTGTTAGATTTGGGGTTGGACTGTTCCTCCTTTTGTAGTCGTTTGAGTTGAAGCATAAGGCTATTTATCTGATCTCTTTCTAGATTTTGATGTATGCACTCAGTGCTATAAATTTACCTCTTAAGAAAGCCTTCATACTGTCCCAGAGGTTTCGGTATGTTGTTTCCTCATTCTCGTTCACTTCCAAGAATTTCTTAATTTCTGCTCTCATTTCCTCTTTTACCCATCCTTCATTTAAGAGGTAGTTATTCAATTTCCAAGTATTTGAGTGGTTTCTGTTGTTTCTCTTGTTGTTGATTGCTAAGATCATAGTATTATGATCTGAAAGAATACATGGGATTATATCCACTTTTTTATATTTGTTAAGATTATCCTAGTGAACTAGGATGTGGTCTATTTTAGAGAAGGATTCATGAGCCACTGAGAAGAAGGTAAATTCAGCTGTCTTAGGATGGAATATTCTGTAGATGTCTGTTAAGCCCGATTGATTAATAGAGTTTTTCAGATTGGCGATGTCTTTATTGATTTTTTGTTTTGATGATCTGTCTAGAGTTGATAGTGGTGTGTTGAAGTCCCCCAGGATTATTGTGTTGAGGTCAATGAGGGGATTAATGTCCTTAAGTATTTTTTCCATAAATTTGGGGAGGGGTTGTAATTTGGGGCATAAATGTTAATTAACATTATATCTTCTTGATGGACTGTCCCTTTTAGTTTGATAAAGTGACCCTCTTTGTCCTTTCTGACTAGTTTTAGTTGGAAATTGATTTTATCAGAAATTAGAATCACCACGCCAGCTTGCTTTTTTGGGCCGCAGGCCTGGTAGACATTTTGCCATTCTTTCACTTTCAGCCTGTGTCTATTTTTGAGTGTCAGATGTGTCTCTTGCGGGCAACATATTGTTGGATGTTGGATTTTGTTTTTTGATCCATTGGGCCAGTCTGTGTCTTTTAACTGGGGCATTGAGACCATTCACATTCAAAGTTAGAATAGATATGGGAGGCTGAGTCTCTGACTTTGTAACAATTACAGAGTTTTGATTCATCTTGGAAGTCATCTTGTGTATAATATGATTATTGACTCACCCTTGTTTAAGGATTTAGGATATCATTGGCATTTTCTTCTGAATGGAGAACATCTTTGAGAATATTTTGGAGAGTAGGATTTGTGTTCATGTATCTTTTTAACTTGAGTTTTTCATTGAAGTATTTAATTTCCCCATCACATTTGATGCTGAGTTTTGCAGGGTATAATATCTTTGGGTGGAAGTTGTTATTTTTTTAACACTTGAAAGATATTGTTCCAAGCTCTTGTGGCCTTCATTGTTTGCTCTAAAAAATCCACAGTGATTCAAATTGGTTTGCCTCTGAATGTGATTTGGGGCTTTTCTCTGGCAGCTTTTAGAATTCTCTCTTTAATTTCTCTGTTATTCATTTTGTATATGACATGTCTTGGTGAGTTTCTCAATTGATTATGTCTATTTGGTGATCTATAAGCATCTTGGATGTGGTATTCCGGATCAATAGTAAAGTGAGGGAAGTTCTCTTAAGATTTCGCTTAAAAGGTTCTTGAAGCCTCTTGTTTGCTGTTTGGAGTTTTCCTCCAGGCCAATGATTCTCAGATTATTACACCTCTTCTCATCAAATATTACTTGGAAGTTCTGATTATGTAATATAAGCTGTTTATCTTGTTTTACTTCTTTGAATTCTACATTGTGTAGCCAATCCTCATTGTCCGATACTCATTCTTCAAGCGCTGAAGTTCTATTTTCAGTGGAGTATACTATGGTGTTGGTATCATCCAGTGAAAATTAGAATTGGTTAACTGTGTTTTTCAATCCTGATAGCTCTGCTACATCTCTTTTCAGAATGTCAATATCTTTGTATAACTGGTCTTTCATCTCATGGAATTGTTCCCTAATTTCCCTGTAGAAGTTGTCTCTCATCTCTTGAAATTGTTCTCTGATCTCTTTCCTTACTTTATCTCTTAATTCTTTGATTGCATTACTAATCATTGCTGATATAATGTCTTTGGTTTTCATTTAGGGCCCCTGCTATGGGGTCCTTGGGTGGAGAGCTGTGGGGCTGAGGAGGGGAGTTACTTCCCCTTTTCCTCATTTTCTGAGTCAGAGAGCTTTTCTTTTATTTCAACCTTGTTACTCTGGTGGAGTAATTGGGGCTTTTTATGGCTTTGCTTCGTTGTGAATAGGAGCTATTTTGGTCAATACAGATCTAAAGATGCCAGACCATTCTGTGAGAAATTGAGAGGCTATATAGAGGCTATAGTCTGTTTCAACTAAAACAGATGAGCTGATGATTAGCACCAATAGTAGCAGCTTTCTTTGAGAGAACTCTCACTGTATATTATGATAGCAAGCAACTACCTGTTTTGAAGCATGTCTGTTTCTTCAGGTAGTAAGTAGAGTCTCTCTGAAATTGGGGAGAAGGAATGACTAGGAAGTCATGGAGGTGAATTGGGGAGGTATAAAATCACACCTGCTTTAGAGTGTAGGGGAACAAGGGATTGGGGGGGAATAGGTTATTCTATTAGGACTAAGGAAAACATAGAAATGAGGTATGTGTAGGGTAACTACTTGGGGTGAGAATGAGATAAAGATGTTTATACTTAGGGATTACCAGAGTATAGTGGAGGAAGAGGTTAATATGGGGCATGGTTATCTTCACTCACCAGAGGCTAAGGCTACCTTGTTATCATGAAATGTTTTCCTGATAGGAACCCAATGTTATAGGGATAGCCATAGGGTTCATGAAGACATAGAGAAAGTAAGAGCCAATCACCAATACATATGCACGGATAAATATTTACATCCACCAACACCAAATTCAGTATTATTCATAAAGCAAGAAAGGAGAAAAGAAAAAAAAAACCCACAGTAATGTTAACAATTTAAAAATAATATATTCCAGCAGGATTCCTGTTTTTAAAAAAAATGAAGAAATGAAGGAAAAAACCAAGAGGTAAACAAACAAACAAACAAACAAAACTAGTTGGTAAAGTTCTGAGTTTTTCTGCCCCCTAGGTCAGCGAGTATGTACCATGGGGGGGGGGTGCATTCAAATCTGACATCAAGGTGAGGATTCTTCAGAGTTGAACTTGTCAGAGGAGAAGCTGTTTGGTTAAGTCTGGTGGCCTGATTTTTCTTAGAGGATCTCCTCAAATTTTTCTGTTGGAAAGGGGTATTCAGCACTTCCTAGGCTGTAATCCTGAAATGGTTGCTTTCTGCCTATCCACACTCTAGAAATCTCTTGGACCTGGGGCTCAGAGTTGTAGACAATCGAGATGATCCTAGTGGAGATGAGTGGGTCTCTGACTGATCCAAAGAGAGTGGCTAGCCTGAGACTTGCTTCCTCAGGATCACTGGTGACCCACTCTGCTTGTCTTGTGATCTTCAGAAGTCCCAAGAGCTGCTCTGTAGGGTTGACCGAAACCCTCAGAAGATGGTCAGATCATGCCAGTGCTTATGTGGGTCTCAATTGCAAGCACTAGGAGGCGCCCACCTGGAGAGGTCACGACCTATGAAGCCTTGACTATGCAAGGAGCTCAGATTCTAAGGGGAAGCCCCTGCTGCCCCATATATTCAAAGCTTCCTGAGGCAGATAACAAGCAGAGGCTGAAGCAGAGGATCCCCTTTAGAGAGATGTGCCCTGCTGGAGCAAGTTCTGTTCACAGGCTCCTCCTAGTTGGGTGAGAAGAGGGGCAGCAGAAGGGCAGAAGGCCACCAACTGAGAGGTTTGTGAGCTGGAAAGGTGAATGGCAGATCCCTGCAGCCCTCAGGGCAGATGGCCAGTTGGTGGGGGAGTGGTAACTTCTATTTCTGATCGTGGGGACTGAGGCCCCGAATAGCTGCTGGGCGACCCACCCCACCCCGATCTCCAACAGCTGGTGTGAGGACTTATGTTAAAGGACTTTAAAATTAGCTCTTGTAACCAGAGGGCACCGGTGGAGAATTATTGTCTGCTGTGACTGAGTTAAAGATCTTGTGCCAAATTTTCTCCTTCCCGGCTCCTCGGGCGGTGACCAGAGGTAGAGAGTGAACTCCCATCACCATGCAAACCCTTTGGGTAAAGGCCCAATCTTGGGGCGATAGATTCTGATTTTCTGGCCGTGATGTCTAAGGGCCCAAGATCGCTTTTTTTGCTGAGTAGCCCGCCCCGCCCTCAGTGAAACGTCACAATGGCGGCCGCCGCTCCCTAGGAGAGCTGCAAGTTTGCTAATGTGAACAATTAATTCCCAACGCTTTATGCAAGATCATGTAAATTAAGAGCCCTCAGATCAGGGAGTTCGCAGCCCTCCGGGTTAGGGTACTTGGTTAGAAAACTTACTCCATTTCCTCCCCTCCGGAGTAGCTCCCCTCACCCGCACATTATTCCTGTGGAGTTAAAGAAACTAGCGGGGGATAGTATTCCCCCACACTGGGTGCTTTGTCCTACCGTGGGAATCCGGGTGCTCTCCTGTAGCGTAAGGTGATTCTCGGGAGCTTCTCGGAGTCACTGAAGGTCTGGTGAACGCCATCTTGAAGTTCCCCTCAATGAAAGAATTTTAAAGGCTATAAGAGAGAGAGAATAGATTACATTTAGAGAAAAAAAAATAATAACATAAGATTTTCGAGAAGACACCATAAAACCCTGAAGGAACTAAAATAATATATTTCAAGCCCTGAAAGAAAATATCTGAAATCTAGATTGTTGTAATCCAGAAAAGCAATACTTTAAAATTAAAGGAGAAATTAAAGGCTTCCAATATAAGTGTGAACTAAAGGATCACATGATCACTAAGCCAGTATTACAGAACATACTTATATAAATCCTACACATAAAAGATAATAAGCAGAAGAACTCAAGAAAAAATGATTTTCATTAGAGGAATGGACAAATAAGAATTAGGAAAAAATAAAACATAAGGAATTAATCAAAATACCAGAAAGCAAAAATAAAAAACTCCCTGTGATAATAATGAATGCTAAAGGTCTCAACATTCCAATTAAAAGACAGACACAATTATATGTTACCTGCAAGAAACAAATCATATAGGCAAAAACCCTCAGGTTGAAAATGAAAGGATAAAAATATTGTTTCATGCAAATGGAACCCCCAAAAGCAGTAGTTATTCTCATATTCCACAAAGCACTTCAGGCCAAAAGCAAGCAGAAGAGATAATGATGGTCACTACATTTTAGGGAACAGTTCAACGAAATATGTAATGACAGTAAATATTTATGCTCCAAACATCGGTGCACATAATTACATAAAACAAACACTCCTCTATATGGAATGAAAGATTCCAAAGCAATAATATAGAGGTGTTGCAGTATACTTCTCTCACCAATGTCATCCAGACATAAAATCACCAAATATATTTCAGATCTAAAATACACTCTAATTCAAGTGTACTTAAAAGACATCTACAGGGGGCTGTAGAAGTGGCTCAGCAGTTATGGCACTTGCCTGGCATGCACAAGTACGAAGGTTCAAACCCCAGCACCATGTACTCAATGAAGTGTCCGAGCAATGAAAGTCCATGAAAAACTAAATAAAATTGATTCTTTCTCTCACTGTCTCTCTCTCTTTATTAAAAAAAAGACATCTACAGGATACTTTATCCAAATCAGGTGACTATACTTTCATCTCAGCTGCTCCTGCACCTTTTTCCAAAACAGATCATATTTTATTTTATTTTTATTTTTTAATTTTTTATTGGTACATTTTAGTTGTACATAATTAAGGGATTTGTTGTCACATTTTCATAAATACACACAATACAATCATATAATTTGGCTGACATCTCCCCCAAGCACTCCCTAACTCCTTCCTCCTGTCCCCTGGTCCATTGCATCTTTCTGTGGTATGTATTTATTATACCCAAGTATAGTGACATAATTCTTATACCTATAACGAACATTTTTTATATATGACAATAGTATATATAATGACATACTTATAAAAGCTTGGAATGTATCATGTTTTCACTCAATTCTAGTATTTCCCTTTCCCCTCCCTCCCCCTATTCTTTTTAGATGTATTTGACAATAGAATAAACATTAGCTTTTTTATAAAAGCATACAGTATAACTTATTCTAATTCAGTACCCAGTATCCCCCCTCACCTTCCTCCTTTCTCTTCCCTCTAGTTGTCTTTCTGTTATTTACTAAATGGCTTTTTTTATACTTCATATATATATTGATGAGATTCACTATCATACGTTCATAAATGAACATGAACAAGTTAAGTCTGATTCCTTCCATTAATTCACCTAATTTATTCATTCTTCCTCCATTTCCTTCCCTTTTGACTATTCATCTGTTCTTTTCATTATTTTAGGTTAGCTTCCATATGTCAATGAGAACATTTGAACTTTGATTTTTTGAGACTGGCCTATTTCACATAGCATGATATTCTCCAGTTCCATACATTTGCCAACAAATGATATAATGCCATACTTACTCACTGATGAGCAATACTCTACTGTGAGTATTTGCCACAATTTCTTTATACATTCTTCACTTGAAGGGCACCTTGGTTGATTCTATAGTTTAGCTATTATGGATTGTGCTACTATGAACATTGATGTGGCTATATCATAGTAGTATGCAGCTTTTAGGTCCTTTGGATATAAACCAAGGAGTGGGATAGCTGGGTCAAATAGTGGATCTGTTCTTAATTTTTTGAGGAATCTCCAAACAGCTTTCCAGAGTGGTTGTGCTAGTTTTCAGTTTCCCCAACAACATGTAAGTGTACCCTTTTCCCCACATCCCCAAAAATGTTTATTGTTCATTCTTAGTTATTGTCATTCTAATTGGAGTGAGGTGAAATCTCAGTGTAGATTTAATTTGCATTTCTCTAATTGCTAGAGATGTTGAACATTATTTCATATACTTGTTGACCATTTGTTGTACCTCTTCAATGAAAACTATAGAGCACTAAAGAGAGAGGTTGTGGAAGACCTTACAAGATGGAAAGACCTTCCATGTTCTTAGAGAGGGAGAATTAATATCAAATTGGCCACATTACCTAAACTTCTATGCAGATTCAATGCAATACCCATAAAAACTCCAATAAAGTTCTTCACAGAATTAGAGAAAAATGTCATGAAATTCATTTGGAAAAGTAAGAGATACAAAATAGCCTAATAAATCCTTACCAAGAAAAGTGAAGCTGGAGAAATTACAATACCCAACTTCAAATTATACTACAGAGCTACAGTAACAAAAACAGCATGGTACTGGCACCAAATCAGACATGAAGACTAAAGAAATAAAATAGAAGACACTGAGGCAAATGTACATGAATTTAGTTACCTTATACTCATCAAAGGAGCCAAAAACATGTAGCAGAGAAAAGACAGTCTCTTTAACAAATGGTGCTGAGAAAACTGGAAATTCATTTGTAGTAGCATGAAACACAATGTTTATATTTCACCCTTCACAAAACTCAACTCAAAGGGGATCAAACAACTAAGAAT
Source organism: Aplodontia rufa (assembly GCA_004027875.1). Taxonomy (NCBI): domain Eukaryota; kingdom Metazoa; phylum Chordata; class Mammalia; order Rodentia; family Aplodontiidae; genus Aplodontia; species Aplodontia rufa. The sequence continues at coordinate 8,273 of PVKS010050295.1, forward strand.
TAGACCAGAAACCCTACACCTACTAGAAGAAAAACTAGGCCCAACACTCTAACACATTGACTCAGGAATTGACTTCCTATATAAGACCTCTAAAGTGCAGTAAGTAAAAGGAAAAATCAATAAACAGGTTTGCACCAAATGGAAAAGCTTCCTTACAGCAAAGAAAACAAGAATGTGAAGAAAAAAAAATTACAGAATGGGAAAAAAATCTTTGTTTCCTACACCTCACACGGCAGGATATATAAAGAACTTAAAAAACTTAAGACTAAAATAAATAAATAACCCAATCAGTATATGGGCAAAGGAACTAAACTGACACTTCTCAAATAAAGAAATACAAACGGTCAACAAATAGATCATATTTTAGACCATAAGGAATTCATAGAAAATGCAAAAGTACTGATAAAATTCCTTGCAACTTATCAGATCAAAATACAATGCATTCAGAAATCAACAGCAATTAAAACTATAGAAACTATCTAAAGACATAGAAACTGAAAAATTAACTTTTAAATGAGTGGGTCATCAAAGAAATCAGGGGAGAAATTAAAAATTCTTTTGAATCAAATCAGAACTGAGATACAACACACCAGAATCTCTGGAAAGCTATGAAGCAGTTCTCAGAGGAACATATACAGAGATATGAGTTCCTACATTAAGAAAACTAGACATCCAAAAAGATAAACAACTGCTGTATCCTCAAGGCATTAGATATACAAGAATAAAACAATTCCAAAATCTTATCCAAACTAAGCAAGAAAAAAAGAGAGAAGTCTCAAATTAATAAAATTAGAGGAAAAAAAGAGTTATCACCATGACACTTCTGATATCCAAGAGATCATTATTTTGAAAATATATGTTCCACTACATTGCAAATTATTTTAAAAATACATATTTGACTAAATTATATATATATATATATAATATACATTCCACTAAATTAGAAAATCTGGAAGAAAGGGGCAAAGTTCTAGAGACATATGACCTACTAACATTGAACAAGTTACCCTGGTCTCATTCTTACACTTTGTTTACATATATTGAAATGTCACACTATGTCCCACAGGCACGTGTATTTTACCACAACAAAGCAACAACACTTTTCTTCAATCTCCTCAAGTAACTGAGCCACAGTGCCCCCTCCTGGCCTTGGCCATGTCACCCAGCCTGATGTTTTGGGGACACCTACATTCATGTTGCCATCATTCTGAGCCTCCTCATTCTGCTGACCCTAAAAGCAAAAAGTCGATTTGTAGTTCCTTAATGCGACAAGTTCTCTCCTCTATGAAGCTAATATTAACCTGATGACAAAACCAGATGAGGATATGTCAAGGGAAGAAAACTACAAACAAAAATCCTTAATGAACAATTAAATACAAAAACAAGATACAAAGATTATACACCATGATCAAGTTGTTTCATTCCAGGATGCAAAAATGGATCTGCATATGCAAACCAATAAATATAATAAATCACATAAATAGAACTCATGATGAAAATTATGCAATCATTTCAATAGATTGAAAAAGTATTTTAAAATTCATCATTCATTCATGTCAAAGACACTGAAGAAACTAGGGATAAAAGAAACTTACCTAAATAGTATAAAGGAGACATGAAACTTCCAGAATCAACATCATACTGAATGAGGAAAAACTGAAATCATTTCCTATAAAATCAGAAACACTATGTCATTATCACCATTCCTATTCAATACAGTTTTTGAAATTTTAGAGCAATTAAGCAAGAGAAGGAAACTAAAGGGATACAAATAGGAAAAGAGGTGGTTAAACTATCTTTATTTGCTAATGACATGATACTATATCTAGAAGACTCAAAAAGCTCCATCAGGAGACTTCTAGAGCTTATAAATGGATTTAGGAAAGTGACAGGGTACAAAATCAACACCCAGAAATCAATAGCTTTCCTATACTCCAACAGTAATTTGGCCAAATAGGAAATATGTCCCATTCACAATATTCTCAAAAATAATACAATACTTAGTAATTAACCTAACAATGGAAGTAAAAGATCTCTACAATGAAAATTATTGGACACTGAAGAATGAAATCCAAGATGAACTGAGAAAATGGAAACACATTCCATGTCCTTGGTTAGGCAGAATCAACATAATTAAAATGGCCATTCTGCCAAAAGCACTATAAAGATTCAATGCAATCCCCATCAAGATTCCAATGTCATTCTTTGCAGATATAGAAAAACCAATTCTCAAATTCATATGGAACAACAACAAACCTAGAATACCTAGGGCATTACTAAGGGGAAAAAATGAAGCAAGAGAGATCACAATACCTGACCTGAACTTATACTTTAGAGATGTAGTAACAAAAACAGCATGATACTGGTATCAAAATAGGCATGAATATAAATGGAATAGAAGACACTGAAACAAACCTGAAAATCTTAAACTATCTGATAATTGACAAAGGGGGCAAAAATATATCTTGGAGGAAAGACAGTATGTTCAACAAATGGTGTTGGACAAACTGGACAGCCATATTCAAAAAGTTCAAATTAGATCTTATATCTCACCATGCACAAAAATCAAATCTAAATGGATCAAAGATTTACAAATTCAACCAGCAATATTACAACTGTTAGAAGAAAAAATAGGATTAATACTCCACCGTATTGGAGTAGGTACCAATTTCCTTAACAAGATCCCCATAGTGAAAGAATTAAAGCTAAGAATCAATGTGTGGGAATGCCATTAAACTAAGGAGTTTCGGCACAGCTAAGGAACTAGTCAAGAGCATCAAGACAGAACCTACAGAATAGGAGAAAAATCATGGCCTACTATACCTCTTGCAGGATGATAATATCCAGAACATACAAAGAAATCAAAAAACTTAATACCAAAAGCACAAACAATTCTAACAATAAATGGGCTATGGAACTAAACAGAAACTTCTCTACAGAAGTTCAAAAAGCCAATAAATATGAGAAAGTGTTCTTCATCACTAGTAAGCAGAGAAATGCAAACCACAACATTAAGATTTCACCTCACTCCAGTAAGAACAGAAAAGATTAAAAACACAAACAATGACAGTTAATGGAGGTGTTATGGGGAGAATGGAACACTAACACACCATTTGTGGGACTACAGACTGATAGACTAGTACAGCCACTCTGGAAAGCAGTGTTGTAGACTCCTCAAAAAAATTAGGGATGGAGTCACTGTATGATCCAACTATCCCACTCCTGGGTATTTTCCCAGAAAATTAGAATCAGCATACTACAAAGACACAGCTACCTCAATGTTTATAGCAATTCAATTTACAATAGCTAAATTATTGAATCAACCCACATGTCCTTCACTGGAG
>PVKS010050296.1:0-11620 GCA_004027875.1 Aplodontia rufa
TGCGGAGTGGCCATTGAGTAAATGGCATGACGGTAGTGTCACAGTGAATGAGAAGTTCTCGCTAGAGGTGAGATTTTCTAAAAAGTGTTTCAGACAAAAGAGAAAAATCCTTGCAAAGATAAAAAGAAGAAAACCCAGGAATGTACATTCAGGAACTGGAAGGTGAGGGACAGGATGGCTGGGACAAAAATAAGCGTGTGGAAGTAGCGGAGGGAATACCAGAAAGGACTTGTGTTTCATGTGAAGAATCTTGGACTTCATATTATGGGGATTTTTGTTTTGTTTTTGGTACCAGGGATTGAACCCACTGAGCAACAACCCTAAGCCCTTTTTATATTTTATTTTGAGACAGGATCTCACTAAGTAGTTGAGGCTGGCTTTAGACTTCTGATCCTCGTGCCTCAGCCTCCCTAACCACTGAGATTACAGGTATATGCCACCACCCCTGATTATACTGTAAAAGTATTTTAAAGATTTTGAGGATGTGATATCCCTGATGGAGACTGTATCTTACAAAGATAATTTGGGGGCAGCAAGGGGGAGACTGAAGCAGAATGGGTCTCCACGAAAGAAAACATGTCATGAAGTCAGGGTAGGATTTAGGTTAGAAATGTTGGAGCAACCAACAGAACCATGGTAACGGTAATGGGGAAGAAGAAACATCTCTGAGAAATATACACCAGAGTTTCTAGGCATCAAAGCTGACTGCTTGCTGAGAATAAGCGATAGAAGAGGCATCCATGGAAGATGGAGGACGGGGAGTAGAAACTGAGGAGCAAGGAAGGCTCAGTGAGAAAAGAAAGGCTTTGGTGTTAGACATACTGAGTATTTAAAGCCAAGCTTGTTCAGGTACCATTAATATACAAGAAAATTCAACCCTTTTCTGTAAATGATGTTTGAACAACCACCAAAATTGAGATGGCAGGTATATCTATCACCCCAAAATGTGGCCTTTTGTGGTGAGCAACCTTCCTACCCTGAATCAGTGACAACTCCTAATTTGTTTGCTGTCCTGATAACATCTCATTTTCTAGAATATCATACCTCAGTTTTGAAAATATGACTTCTTTCCCTTATTATGTTTTTAAAATTCATGTAGCTACTGTTCATCTCTGTGGTCTGTTCAATTTATTGATGAGTAGTATTCCATCTAAGAGTGCACTAAGCCAGGTGTAGTTGTACACACCTGTAATCCCAGCAGCTCGGGAAGCTGAGGCAGGAAGATTGTAGGACCCAAACCAGCCTCAGCACTTTAGAGAGACTCTGTATCAAAATAAAAAAATAAAAAGGGCTGGGGATGTGGCTCCGTGGTTAAGCACTCCTGAGCTCAATTCCTGGTATCAAAAAAAAAAAAAAAAACAACAACAACAACAACAAAAACCCCACTATTCGAAGCCTAGAATCTCTTTTTATAATCTTTTAATGTTTTTATTTTCTATGATACATGAGACATTCATGAACGTTGGCGGTAACAGAAAATACCTTTTAGAGCATGAGGAGTTGGGTTTGTATCTAACACTTCCATTCATTAGTCTGACTTCAGATCAATTACATAGCATTTTTGTATACAAGTTTCCACATTTTTGAAATGATTTCCAAGACATTATGCAAAATATTTAGCTCATAGAATGTTGGGAGAATTAAATGATTATAGGAAAAAGAAATGGTATTTCTTAGTGTGACATCTAATATGTACTAAGTACTCTGTAAAGGCAGGTACTTATGCAATTAAATAGTTAAATCCTTCTTTACTTAAGAAGGATGAAGATGAAAAAGTTAATTTTGCCTGTTTCTCAAAGAATATTAGGACCTCCAGTCACCTATGAAATGGCAGCTGCCTTCAATTATGTGCTGATTTGAAAGAACCAACACCAAGTTAGCGAAGCTGCATGAGACAGCGAAGGCCAAGTGCCTTCCTGTTCTGGGTTGGAAATCTCAGTAGCTCTACCAGGCAGTCAGGGAGTGGCATTTTTTTCATGTTCCTGATTGCAAAACAGCGCTCATTTCTTTGGGTATGTCTGCTGAGATGCATAGCTGTGTTGAAAGTCTATGCGCATGGCAGAAAGCTTTTCCCATGTCATGACAAGGATGTTCCGACTTGCCACTGCCTTTGACATGGGACTGACATCTGCAGATTTCCTCCCCTGTCCTTTCCATTAACATAAAGATTGTGAAACCTGGCTTAAAAATATCTGATGGCTAAACAGAAGGCTTTTGTTTGACCACAGAATGCATAACAATGACTTCTGTGACCATGTTGTTAAGACAGTCACCCTGGCACTGCGCAGGTCAGCTGGAGTGGCTTCCCCTCAGGGTGTAGCTCCTGGGGAGGACCCACATGCTGCCAATCCAGATGATCTGGGGTATTGGTACCAGTATTTCTTTACGAAAGAAATCTGCTTTGTGAGATTTTTTTCTTCAATTAAATACAGATTCTCACAGAATTTTAAACTCAGGCACAAAATTTATTGGCAAAACTATCAAGGATGGACAGTTAACCAGGAAAGGCATTCCCTAAGAAAGCTAGTCGACAGGTTGAACCTGGCTTGCACTTTGGTAGATTTGGGTCCTCAGATTCAGAATCTCTGGAGAGGACCATGAACAGTGTGTCCACAGCAGCCGCATGGCCATGCCGTGGATGCACAGCCATCGCTCAGTGGCAGGATAAAGGACACCACCATTTGTGGCTCTCTCACAGTGGGAGTTAGCGTGAGCCCTTTCAAAATACCTTGGACTCACTTTTATCTTTCTATCTCAAAATTCATAAGTCATACCCAAGAACTTTCCAATTAGATGTGTGCACAGAAGAAAAACCTTTATTTTGTAAAAACACAGCAAATTCTGCCAAGGCTTCCCAGCACCCATAGGTTGGAATGAGCTTTGATAGTTTAATTCTGATTGTAATATGCATTGGGTAGCAATCTCACACACACACACACACACACACACACACACACAAAGCACTGAGGATTCACTTTTTTAGGGTTTTTTTTTCCCCCTGATTAATTAATAGCAATGAGTGCCTTTGTTTTTGTGATGTTCTTTCAGGGGTGGTGACAAAAATACAGGGTCCTGAACACAGAAATGCTCATGTTTGACCCTCTATCACCATTTAAAAATTCTACATTTTTTTTTTTTTTGGACCAGGGATTGAACTCAGGATCCCTTAACCACTGAGTCACGTCTCCAGCCCTTTTTATTTTTTTATTTTTATTTTGAGATAGGGTCTTGCTAAAGTGCATAGGTTACTGAAGCTGGCCTTCACCTCACAATCCTCTTGCCTTAGCCTCCTGTATTGCTGGGATTACGGGCATGCACCACCATGCCAGGCAAAATTCTATACTATTTTTGACAGAGAAACCGTGAAGGAATTCTTTGGAAGGATGTGAGTGGCTCAGATGGTCAATAGCAAGTCTCAAAAACAGTCTTAGAAAATGTTAGGAACTGCTGGGGTTGGTATTTCCAGCCTCAGCCCAGGTGCTACCAGGGGGACAGGGCTATAGGCAGTGTTGCTGTCCCTGCTGCCAAGAGCAAAGGCTGCCTAAGCCACAGTCTCTGGAAAGGACATCTAATTGCGCCTGCTCCTGTGTGCTAATTCTCCCAATTCACTGTCCTGATTGGAAACCTCTGGTTTACCAAGAATAGGTCGCTGTTTCTAACATTGCAACCAGGATTGGGAGAGGAAATAAATAGTATTCCTCCATCTCCCATGCTCGATGGTAACGATTGGCTGGACCCACACAAGGGCACGTTCTCCAACCATGGAGCAGATGTTTCCCATTCTGAAAAAGTCAGAACACTAGGGAGAGAAAAGTGACAGCAATCACCTCACTTAACTTCTAAGATATCCCACATTTGGATTTTCTGAACAGCTAACCAATTTGTGCTCTTCTCTAAACCCTCTTCTGTTAGTTCTACCAAAGCGTTTCCCTGAGTTCTCTACCTTCTTATAACTGTTATTGTTGTTGTTATTATCATTGTTATTATTAATTTTGCAGTGCAGGGATCAAACCTCACCCTGGCTAGACAAGCACTCTACTACTGAGCTGCCTCTCCAGCCCCCTTACGTTTGGTTCTTACTTATACACGTCTGGGTGAACTCTTTTCTACATGACTGACAATCCTAAATGACTCTGGAATCAACTTACCCATCTTCCTTTCCCAGCTCTCAACATCCCTCAAAACATTTCTATGTAATATGATTGAAGTTAAGAATTACTCTTCTGATATCCAACACAAATGCGGCTTTCATTATCTTACTGCTTACAACCATAGCGAGAGATTTCCACTGGCATATTCTCCAAAATATAATGATTTTGATATCTGGTGTTGGGGAAACTAAAGATCTCTCTTTCAATTATCAATTTAAGAAAGGAGGTCAAATATTGAGGAGGTTAATTGGGAATATCTAATTTCAATACTATACCACGGGTGATTATGCAGAAGAATAGAGTTGTTTTTAACTATTTAGTTGGGTTTTTTTTTGTTTGTTTGTTTGTTGAAATATTTGTTCTAGGGCTGAAGAGATGCCTCAGTGGTAGATCGCTTGCCTGGTATATGTGAGGACCTGGGTCCACACCCCAGCACCACGTAAGCAACTAAATGTTGGAAAAACAAAAACCAGATGAAAAAAATAAGTAAAAATTGACTCTTTCTTAAAAAAACAAAACAAAACTTCTAAAACCATAAATCTCCAAATAAACTTTAAAAAATAAATATTGTTCTAGATATATATGATGCAGTACATGACATTTCTTCTGAAAGTAGAGACTGTCCTCAGTTCTGTTTGCATTGACCACAGACTTATTGAGTCTCTGATAAAGTCCTGTTAATTTGCACATCATTAAGAAATCCGTGCACTACCAGGTTCAGAGGAGAGCAAGGCAGGTGTGAACAAACTTTACATAAGTCAAGGAGGGTGGCCATCCTGCTTGAACTTCACCATCTTTTCAGGATCATATCCATTGTTACGAGGGCCATGTCTTAAAGCTCTATCTTGTCATCTTTCTGAGAAGTACATGAAAAAAAAGGAAGACAGATGAAGGTGGAAGCAGAGGACACAAAACCAAAGTTAAGACATCCTCCAAGTTTGCTCCTCACTTTCTCTCCCCTTGTCGTTCTTGGCTATTATAACATGAGCTTTGAGCAGAAAAGGGTGATGGGGTCTTTTTATCACAGCGAACAGACGTTCTTCACCTTGAATTTTTTGCCATATTTTATTAAAGTTAACATCCTCCGCAGGGTGTTTTCCTCCAATTGTCTGATCAGTTAAAATGTAATTTTGACATCATTCCCACGATGAAATATTTTTACTACTGTCTACCGTACAGATTTTAGTAATGATCACAGACAATTTAAATACCTTAGCTACGAACAGGTTTTATTTTCACAGCAGATGTTTTAATCTCTTCACAGGTGTTCGCTTAAAAACACTACCAATGAGTATTTTAGATATTAAGTATTTTATATACAGTATTTTAGATATTAAGCCATAACTTCAAGTCTTATAGGGAGTTTTATTAATATAGAAATAATACAACAGAGTACGGAACAGTATACAGATGGATGATTATGGGGAAAATAAACTAGAAGAATATTTAAAACAGAAAAACAAGGACACAGAAAGCAAAGTTTAAAATTTCACATTTTTATACCCATTTCCTTATCTCAGCTAGCTCATTTTTCCCCCCTAGACATGATCAAACAGAACACCACAACCAGAAAAGATGTTAGGGGAAGTACTCAACTACATCACTGCTCTTCAAATGGTGTACAAGTCTGGGAAAGACCTAACGTTAAAATTTTAGACTTGGGTTCCATGAGACTTGAGTCCCACGAGTGTAATACTTTACCCTTCAGTGCTTGTTCTGAAAATCAGGTCAAATGAGGATACATGTCAGAAAGGCAATGGACTTACCAAAATTTAATTACTGCTATGCAAATATACAATTATTCACTATAACCTGGTGTCTCTTTCCTGTGCTTTTCAGAATGGTATTACATATAGGAAATTGATTAAATTTCTAACAAACGGCAAGCACTACGTGGGGCTTAGTTCTTTAGTGTTCACCATGCAGTGCCTCTCACTCTGAAAGGCTTTCGTGTTTTATCGCTGTTAATGTCTCTTGGATCATGTTAGTTTTCTTAGGACCTGTTCTCATGACTGGCTTTTATTAAGACTGTAGTTACCAAAAATCCTCAGGAGTTTTCCCTATCATATTGAATTTCCCCATCCTACACAACATTCATTCAATTGGCAACTGTTTTATCATTTCTATATCCTTGCTGTCTTGGACTCTCCTACCTTTTGGAAGGGAGGCTGTTGGGGATTTAACACTGAGATATATCCCCAACCTTTTTTTTAAAAAATGTTTTATTTTGAGACAGAGTCTCACTAAGTTGCTTGGAGCCTCACTAAATTGCTGAGGCTGGCCTTGAACTTAAGATCCTCCTGTATCAGTCTCCAAAACCACTGTGAGCTAGGATTATAGGACGTGTACAATCCTCCCAGCTTCCAAACTACAACACCCTCTGCACTGGCATAATCTCCCACATTTTTTTCCCTTTGGTACCTGGGATTTATTCCAGGGGCGCTTAACCACTGAGTCACATTCCTGGCCTTTTTTTTTCCCTGCCCCCCTGAGACATGATCTCACTAAATAGCTTAGGACCTCCCTAAATTGCTGAGGCTGACTTTAAATTTGCAATCCTCCTGCCTCAGCCTCCCAAGCTGCTGGCAGACTGTCCCATCTTTAAAGCCACTGTAGTTGTACAAAGCCACATCATCCCCGGATGTCTTACTGCAGTAGAATACTGTCTCTAGTTTGCTTCCTGTTGCTGTCGTCCTCATTTCGGGCAGAATCAATATTTCTTTTTTCCTTTTTCTCTTTCTTTTTTTGTTTTCTTTCTTTTTTTTCTTTTGGTACCAGGGAGTGAACCCATGGATGTTTAACCACTGAGCCACATTCCCAGTCCCCCACTATTGTTTTTGGAGATAGAGTCTTCCTAAATTGTTTAGGGACTTGATAAATTGCTGAGGCTGGCTTTGAACTTGTGATTCTCCTGCCTCAGCATTCTGAGCCACTGGGATTATAGGATGCACCATTAGACTGGCTGGGAGGAATAATCCTTCTAGTATTCATATGTGGTCATTTTATTTCTCCTGTTCAAACTACAAGGGCACTCAACAGCCTTCAGCATGAAATCTAACATCCTTAGCGTGACATAAGGTCTGCCAGCTTCTCCACCTTTGTCACTTTGCCCTGTTTGCTGTCACTATGCGCCTATGATGCTTCAGATGCTTTTTCTTCCTAAAACACCCCATTCCTCCCTTTATGTGTCTACTTGCCTGTTGAGACTCAGTTCCTGCTTCCCTCTTCCCTGAAGCTCTTCAATGCTACTCAGCCAGACCCCGGAGCTTCCCAACTCATTTTCTGTGACCAACTTCTGTATTCCCTCTACCTGGTGTGGAGTACTATTAGAGCATATTTAATATTGTTGTCTTATATATATTTACCAGTCTTGATCATTGCACAGAAGTACAGGCATTGTCTTCATGAAAACTTCTAGGGCAAAAATTTTTAATGATATACTTCATATACCATGAAACGCACCATACAAAAATGCCTGGTTTAATTGTTTTTATTATAGTCACAAAGTTTACCACTATTGTTAGTATTTAATTCCAAAATATTTTCATGACCCCAAGAAGAAATTTCTACAGCCATTGTCAATCACTTCCCATTCTCCTCTTGCCCCAGGTTTTTAAAATCAAGAATTTAATTTTGGATCTTTATGGGTTTGCTTATTCTGGACATTTCAAGTAAATGTGATTATATTACCTGTGGCCTTTTGTGTCTGGATCCCTTTACAAGCACAGAGTTTTAATGGTTTGCCAATGTTGTAGCACATATCCATACTTCATGCTTTCGCATGGCCAACTAATATTCCATTGCATGAACAAACTACATTTTAAAGATCCATTCATCTATTGATGAAATGTTTATTTGGGATGTTTCACTTTGGGTGATTATAAGTAATGCTACTGTGAACTTTTATAATCAAGTTTTTGCAAGGACATATGTTTTCATTTCTCTTAAGTTCAGAACTTGGAGTAGAAATTTTGGGTCACTTCTTTTAGGGCTAGGGAAGGTAGCTTGATTTTATTTCAATTCTAAATTCCTTTTTTCTTCTTTGCATTGTCTCCCATGCTGCAGCTAAGAGAAGGATTTTAATTTTATGTGATAAGTAAGAAAAATATTTCTCCATTGGTCAGGCATGACACCATGTCAAACCTCAGTTAAGTGAACAATGTGTCCCAAACCGTAGAACCTTCTAGCGTTTCTGTCATTTGTTTTCTGACATCCTGGTGGAGATAAACAACAATCAATAAAAGAAGTGCCCAAACAAAAACAAAAATGCATGTTCTGTTATTATTTTGAAACAAGTTTATAATAAAAGAGGTCAAAACTGACTATCTTCTGCTTGATCTAAGGTCAATTGTGAGTATGGAGACCACATTTCCTGCTTAGTTCAGGTTTAACTGGATATTGTCCAGTTAAATTAATAATAATGCTCCCTTTAGTTCTAAAACATGTCCTGGCTTAGATGATAAATTATCTGTCCCTTTCCCAGTAGGGACAATCTCTGACAATCAGAGAATGTTTTTTAATATCTTCTGCCAATATTGATTTTAGGAGCCCCTCCTTAGCTTACACTCAAGGCACTTAAAATTAAGTGATAAGTGAGATAGGACTACAAGAAACTATTGTTTATTAAACTAGGTGTGGAAAGGTCTTGTAAATTATCTGAGGAACTGAAACCATACTTATGTATTCAAACTAAATTTAAAAAAATTCCCAGGTAGTCAAAATATTAGAATGAGTTAGTGACCCATGAGTGGCATTTTTTTATGGAAGAAGTGAGATTCTTCTTTTGGAATGGGGTCATCACATAGGCATCATTTTCTTTGAAGGATTACCTATTGGTCTACCACAGTTTGTAGTTGTGAAATGAATAGACAATCAAATTGTGTAATGCAGATCATATGATATACACAGTCAAAGTTATCAATTTTTTCAGGAAATGTAGCCATGGAAAGTTGCTCAAAATTCCAAATAAACGTATATAAGAAAAAATGTTAATAACAAATAATTACTACACAAAATTTTGGAAAGTTTTTACTTCTGTGGCAACTGTCTTTAAATCACATCTCTGTGCTTATTATTAATAATACATGGATTGCCAAATACTGTTATTTCTGGTATTATCTGCACTTTCTTTAATTTCGGTTATGGAATTTGTAGATATTCATTTCATGCAAGTATTCCCCAAATTATCCAGTTATCTTAAGTGTAAGATCCCTGTGAAGTAATGTCTGTTGGAGATATTATAGTTTGGATTTGAGGTGTCTGCCAAAAGCTCCTATTAGAAAGACCAGGAGAGTGGAAGGAAGAGAATGGGGTGGCAGGGGGCAGGAGGGAGAAAATACTGGGACCCAGACTAGAATAACTTATGCAGCATGTTATTATAAAAATGCCAATGTTTATCCTAATTTCAAGTATATCTGACAAGTTCAGGGGTGGGTGAAAGGAGAGGAAGGGAAAACACTGGGAACTGAGTCAAAACAAGGTACACTCCAAGCTTTTATAAGTATGTCAATGTATGTCCTGTTGTCATGTATGTCGAACAAAAGGAGTGGGTGGAAGGGAGGGGAAGGGGAAAAACTGGAGACTGAATTAGGACAAGTTAAATTCCATGATTTTATAATTATGCCTTTATCTAGTCTTGTGTCATATAAACCTAAAACAAGAACCAATTAAAAAAAGAAAAGCTCCTGTTAATAATGTAGGAATATTCAGAGATGAAATAATTATATTGTAAGAGCTGTGAGCTAATCAGTCCAGCCTAGTTTCAATGGGACCAACTGGGTGGTGACTCAGGCCGGAGGGGCATGGCTGGGTGCATCTTCTCTGTGGTGCCTATTTCCCTTTCTCTGCTTCCTGACCCTGCAGGGAGCTGAATAGCGTTCATCCGCTGGCCCTTCCCTTATGATGTGCTGACTCACCGTGGGCTCAGAGCCCTGGAGCTGGCCGTCTGTGGACTGAGATCTTTTTCTCTTCTAAGTTGCTCTTGTTGGGCATTTTGTTCACGATGATGAAAAAACTAACCAAACTAGAAGATCAGCCAGTGAGGTGTGTCTGGTCTTTTTTAATTCAATATGTCGAAGGGGCTATCCTTCTGAATGACTACTGGTGTGGTCAAAGCATCTTCAGTTTTTCCCTCCCCACAGAACCGGGTAAGACTCCCCTCTCCCAAAATGTGTAATTTTGAGTAATTTTCTGCCTGCCATTAGTGTTTGCTCTTTCTTCAATATGAGAGCTAGACTTTGCTGTGAACTGAAGGAGCAGGCCATAGGGAATTATGGCAGGTAGAGAGGTCACAGAGGCGGATCTAACAAAGCCAGGGTGAAGTTCACTTATATGGCATCATTTTGATCCAGTAAGTAGAAAGTAGGAAGCTTTCCTCTCAGCTTAGTAGTCAATGGAATTATTAGGATTTCCCCTAGAGATGGATGCCTTAACTGTTCTCTTACAGTATTTAATGAAATATCATCAGGGCCTGCAGTGATATTAATGATAAATATTGTGTGAAAAAACATAACTATTAAGTAATTGTTATTCATGAATCAATGCATAAGTGATGGTATTATGAAAGGATCACCCATTTGTAGGTTAAAAGATAGTGTTTGATAGCAAATGGCTATTAAAGTTGAAATAGTTAAGCTTTCAGCAACCAATGGGATGCAAATTCAAATGATGTAGGCCAGTTTATGAATTTTTAAAGGTTATAAAAACATACACTATCTACTGTTGAAAAGAATGCAGAAAAATAGGTGCCTGTAGCCTGCTACGGAGAAAGTAGAGAGATATAAGCTTTCCAGGTGGAAAATTTGCAATAACAGTGAAAATCCTTAAATATGGCTACATCTTTTGATGTTAGGAATTTATTTTATGTAAAATATTCTGATTATTAAAAATATTCGATTATTAGAAATAATTAGAAAATTATTAGAAATAATTATGGGTGTTCAGAAGAGGGTGTGTACAAAGATGGCAATGAAAATACTCCATATAAAACATTGGGAGTAACTATATACACAAAGATTAATTTTAAAGTGCAATCAACATAGGTTATACAGCTATTTAATTTTATAGAGTGAAAGGATATTTAAAGAAATGAAATAATTGACATTAATTTTTTATAAAACAAAATAGAGAAAATGCTATAGCATGATTCTCTTTTTGTAAAATAAGAATGGAGGAATATACAGTACTCCTGATTAGTGGTGGAATGGAAAATAAATTATGGTATATTCCACAAGGGTATATGATCATACAATTAAAATAGATGAACGGCAACTATACATAGTAACATGAATTTTACAAATATGATATTAAATAAAACAAGAATCACAAGAATACAGAGTATGCTTCCATTTAGTCAAACCTCAGAAACTGGCAAAGCTAACCTGTGGCATGCTGCACTGCCTAATAGAGGAGAAAACTAAAGAAGAGCCAGGAGTCAGTAGGACTCCAGTCGAGGGTGTGGTCAGCTTTGG
>PVKS010050297.1:0-11614 GCA_004027875.1 Aplodontia rufa
GGACATTGATCAAGCCAATGAATACATGAGAAAGTGCTCTAAATCATTAGTAATCAGAGAAATGCAAATGAAAACCACATTAAGATATCACCTTACACCAGTCAGAATGGCAAAGATGAAGAAAATAAACAATAATAGATGCTGGAGGGGCTGTGGAGAGATAGGCACACTAACACACTGTTGGTGGAGCTGCAGACTGATGCAGCCCCTCTGGAAAGCAGTGTAGAGAATCCTCAAAAAACTAGGGAGGAGCCCACCATACGACCCTGCTATTCCACTCCTGGGTATCATTCCAGGAGATTTAGAATCAGCACATTATAGTGACACAGCAATATCTATGTTCATAGCAGCGCAATTTACTATTGCTAGGCTATGGAAACAACCCAGATGTCCCTCACTGGATGAATGGATCCAAAAACTGTGGTACATGTATATCATGGAATTTTACACAGCAATTAGAAACAATGATATTGCAGCCTTTGAATGTAAATGGATGGCTATGGAAGAGTTCATGCTGAGTAAAATCAGCTTAACCCAGAGAACTAATGGTCGATTGTCTCCACTCATCTGTGGAGGTTGGGACTTGACCCTGGAAAATGAGAGAGTTGTTCTATTATCATGTGTTAAATCCAGATAAGATATAATGCTATACAACATACTCCTTTTTTAGAGATATGGGGGGAAGGGGAAGGGAGGGATAAGGGTGGGTAATTGGGGGGGCTCTTCTGAGGGTAATTGTAATATCCAGAATATATACACATTTTATATTATTTTGTTAAAACCTTGTATGGTTGTTCAAAAATAAAAAATTTTAAAAATAAATAAATAAAAAAAATCCTATATGATTATGAATGTGAAATAATGCCAAAATCATTTTATGTGTGAGAATATGTACAAACTGAACAATGTGAAAATTGTCATGTTTTTCAGAAATTTGTGATAATTTTATAATTACAAATCAATTTATTATATGATAGATAATATTCAAATCATACTCTAGCATTATATTTTATACTGTTTAGAAAAGTTATCTTTCTATCAATGAAAGTTTTGTATATTTGCATAGCAAAAAAGAAATTTATTTGTTGAACAATGAAACATGCTTCTAATGAAAAATATAATATATATATGTTCTGAAAATTAGATTTATCCCCAAGATCCCCCCCCAATTATCCACCCTTATCCCTC
The DNA here is from genome assembly GCA_004027875.1 of Aplodontia rufa. Lineage (NCBI taxonomy): Eukaryota > Metazoa > Chordata > Mammalia > Rodentia > Aplodontiidae > Aplodontia > Aplodontia rufa. The sequence continues at coordinate 1,189 of PVKS010050297.1, forward strand.
CCCACCTTCCCAATACATCTCTACAAATGTCTTAGTATGTATGACATTAAACCTCCAGATTTAAAGAATGATAACAAACCTCCTTTCTCAATGGCCAGGATCTAGCTCTAACCTCCACAAATGAGTGAAGACATTTGACCCTTGTTTCTCTGGGAAATATTTTTTATTGATTTGTGTATGTTGAACCAGCCTTGCATCCCTAAAATTAAGCCCACTTGATCATGATGTATTACCTTTTTGATATGCTTTTGGATTTGGATAGCCAGGATTTTATTAAGGATTGTTACCTCTATGATCATCAGGGAATTTGGTCTGTAGTTTTCTTTTCTTGATGTGACTTTTTTGGGTTATGTTACCAGGGATATATTTGCTTCATAAAAATTATTTCAAAGGGTTCTGACACCTTCAATTTCATGGAAAATCCTGCAATGGAGCAGTGTTAATTCTTCTGTGAAGGTTTGATAGAACACTGCTAAGAATCCTTTAGGTCCTGGGGTTTCTTTATTGGGAAGGCCTTTGATTGCTGCTTCAATTTTGTTACCAGAGAATGGTTTGTTTAGAATATCAATATCCTCTGATGTTAATTTGAGAATGACATATGTGGCAGGAAATTTGTCCATTTCATCCAGATAATCAAATTTCAAAGAGTATATCTTTTCAAATTATGTTCTGATAATCTTCTGAATTTGGTTGAGTCATGTGATATGTCCATTTTTGTCTTTAATTTTTAAATTTGCTTTAATCTTCCTTATGGTGAGGTTGGCAAGAGGTTTCTCATTCTTATTTATTGTTTCAAAGATCCAAGTCTTTGCTTTGCTGATACTTTTTTGTTGTTGTTGTTGTTCTCAATTTCATTGATGGCAGCTCTGATCTTAGTTATTTCATTTATTTTATTAGGTTTGGGATTTTTCTGTTCCTCTTTTTGTAAGGGGTTTGTGTTGGAGCATAAGTCTACTTATTTGGGCTATTTCCCGATTTTTGAGGAAGGCACTCATTGCTATAAATTTACCTTTTTTTTTTCAGGGCTGAGGACCGAACTCAAGGCCTTGATCTTGTGCCTGCTAGGCAAACACTCTGCCATTGAGCTCAATCCTGAACTCCCTAAATTTACCTTTTTAAGCATGCTTTTATACTATCCCAGAGATTTTAATATGTTGTTTCAATTTTCTCATTAATTTCCAAGAGTTTTTAAAATTTCTGATCTCATTTCCTTTTTTTATCCATTCTTAATTTAAAAGGATATTATTCAATTTCCAAGTATTTGAGTAGTTTCTGTTGTTTTTCTTGCTGTTAATTGCTAAGAACATAGCATTGTGGTCTGACAGGATACATGGGCTTATATCAACTTTTTATATTTCTTAAGATTAGTTTTGTGAGCTATGATGTGGTATATTTTGGAGAAGTATTCATGTGTGGCTGAGAAGGTAATATCAGAAAATTTGGGAATATTCTGTAAGTGTCTGTTAAGTCCAGTTTATTTATAAACTTGTTTAGGTTAGAGATTCATTTGTTGATTTTTTGCTTGGAAGATCTGTTTACTGTTAATGATGGTGTAGTAAAGTCCCCCAGTATTATTTCTTTGAGATCGATAAGAGGCTTAATGTCCTTGAGTACTTTTTCCATATATTTGGTAAGGTTGTAATTGGGGGCATAAATGTTAACTATAGTTATGTCTTCTTGATTATAATACAGTGACCTTCTTTGTCCTTTCTGACTAATTTTTGGTCAAAATTAGCTTTTTTAGAAATAAGGATCACAACACCAGCTTCCTTTCTTGGGTCAGAAGCCTGGTAGAGCTTTTGCCAATCTTTCACCTTCAATCTGTGTCTGTTTTTGGCTGTTACATGTGTCTTCTGTAGGTGGCATATTGTTGGATGTTGTTTTTTAATCCAGTAATTCAATCTGTATCTTTTGATTGGGGCACTGAGTCCATTCCCTGACATTGTGATTATTGCTGTGGTTTGTGCCATCTTGGGTATCTTTTAGCGGGTTATTCTACTATTGACTTTTTTCTGTTTATGGGTTTTGGAAATTGTTGTTCCTCTGTATGAATTATGTCCTTGAGTATTCCCTGTGGAGTTGTCTTGCATTCATCTATCTTGTTATCTTGAATTTATGATGAAAATATTAAATTTCCCCATCACATTTAAAGCTGAGTTTTGCAAGATACCTTATCTTTGGCTGAAAATTGTTTTTTTTAATATTTGAAAAATTTTGTTCCAAAATCTCCTGGCCTTTATGGTGTGATCTGAAAAATCCACAGTAATCCTTGTTGTTCTGCCTCTGAAAGTGATTTGGAATTTATCCCTTGCTAATATTAGAATTCTTTGCTTGGTTTCTCTATTTTTCTTTTTATATATGGTGTGTCTCAGTGAGTTTCCCACTTGGTTAGGTCTCTTTGGAGTCCAAAAGGCATCTTGAATTTGAATTTCTGGATCAGTTCTGAAATGGGGGAAATTCACTTTGGCAATCTCATAAGATTCTTAAGGCCCCTTGTTTGATGCTCAAGGTTTTTTTTTTCAATCCCAGTTATTCACAGGTTGTTTCTCCTCATCTCATTGAATACTTCTTGGATGTTCTAATCATGTTCAATAAGGTTCTTTTCTTGTCTATCCTTGCACTCAACATTGCTCAGCCTGTCTTCATTGTCTGGTGTTAATTTTTGAAAGCTGAGGTTTTATTTTCAACTGAGTTTACTCTGATATTAGTATGTTCCTGTGTGCTTTTAATTTGTTTGTTTGTGTTTTTCAATTATAAGAGATCTGCTACATGTTTTTCAGAATATCTAGCTCTTTATAAATATGGTTTTAAATCTCCTGAAATTGCTCTTATTTCTTTTCTTAAATCTTCATTTCATTCTTTTAATTACTAATCAGATTGTTGATACATATTTCTAGGATTTCATCTATGATTATGACCACAGACTCCTTGTGTGGGCAGCTGTGTGATTGATGTGGAAGGTTGTTTCCCTTTTTCTTCATTTTCAGTTTACAAGAGTGGGACTTGATGTCCATCACTGCATTATTCTCTTGGGGGTTTTGTCAGTGGGATTGGAGTTTTTTATCTCTTTGCTTAGTTAGGCTTGGGTACAATTTGGGTAGTACAGTTCAATGGCTGGCTCCCCAATCTGTGAATTATTGTTGGCCTTTATGATTTCTCATACCTCAGGAGATAGTGTGTAGAAGTCAGTATGTACAGCCAATGCATACAACAGACATTGCCAACTATAGGTCTTACAGTGCTGATTAGCACATACAAGAGCAGATGGCTTAGCAGTTTTCTTCAATGCAAATTCTCGGACTATACATGATTTCCAAGCAAACACCCATTTTCAAGTATGGCTTTCGCTTCAGTTTACCAGAACCTCTATAGGTGAATGAAAAAGTCTATAGTTCAGAGGGAATAAGGTAGGAAGGTAGCGTGGAACTTGTGAATTTGTAGAGAGAATTACAAAATAGTGGAGATGATGTAAGCTATTCTGCTAATATATGGTAAAAATAGAAATGGGAAGAGAGTGGGGTAATGACTTTGAGGTAGGATGAGAGAGCAGAATATAGTTCAGGAGTTGACAGAAGAAAGGGAAGAAGGGAGTAGTAGAGATTTGGTGTCTCTAGCATGAAGAGACTAAGCGCTAGTTTGAAAGATCACAGACAGCCACAGATCAAACCGCAGCAATATGAACACAACACAGACAGAAAAAGTAAACAAAAAACAGCAACAGACAAGTAAATTAAAATACAAGCACAAAGGAACTCCAGAATCTATGCACATTTTATGTTATTTTGTTAAAAACTTGTATGGTTGTTCAAAAATTAAAAAAAATTAAAAATTAAAAAAAAAGTTCATGTGTGAAACAGTGCATCAAATTACCAAGGTGAAACGATCAGGTTACAAAAGCCTAAACATAATCTGTACATTAATCTATTTGACTGGATTAACTGAACATTAACTGAAGGCAGGTAGGGTGTGTATTGAGAAGGTAAGCCACTATGTGCATATCTTTGAAGTGTATATTTTTCCCTGATGAACAAAACTTCCTGATTTCCATGGCATAAGGTATTTTTCTCTTTTATACCCTTCTGCCGTGAAGTTATCTCACATGAGACCTCTGAAATTATGAGTCCCAAATAAACTTTCCCTCCTTTATGTTATTATTGTCAGATGTTTTGATCAGAGTGGAAAAAAAAGCTGAATAAAATATCCTTAAGACTTCTTTTTTATTGTCTCTGTCTAAAGTACTTAACTTCTCTTTAGTGTTGGTAATCAAAACTTCATTGGTCACAATTTTAAATACATTTTTCTGGCTAAACTGCAGAGTAATTTTTTTCTTTTTTGTTTGTTCTACTAAATCTCACAGAAAGAATGTCTAAAAACTGTCATTGATAGCCTTGCCATCACCTGAATATTATATTGCCTGGAAATTCTTCTCTGCCAAATTAATTAGCCCATCAAATTTAACTTCTGCCTAGCAAAATGTCTCAGGAATTGGTCAAAATGTAAACAGGTTCTTTGCCAGTATGCAACATGAATGATCTAGTCCAGTTCTTAATATAGTCCTCATTTTTGTTTAAAACCTTATTAGCACAGTCTTTTCTGTCCACATTTTTATTGGAATTCTGAACTTCCAAGATCGCACCAAAATCATTTAACTTACAGCATTCTAAGGGTTCTCCTAACTGCATCTTGAAACTTTTCCAAATTCTTCCTATAATTATTTATAACGGCTTCTCACCAGAATATAGGTTAATCTCAGAAATGGCCTCACTTTCTGTGAAATTTTCTGTGTTAGTCAAGTTTTCATACCTGTAACCCACCAAAGTACCTATAAGAACAACTTACAAGTGTAAAACTGTGATTGTCGCTCTAAGCTTCAGAGGGCTCATTCCACGATGGGCCAAATCCATGGCTCTAAACCTAACATGATCTAAATAATTGTCACAAATAATTGACATTTTGAGTGGGTCGAGATGAAATCTCAATGTATTGTTTTCAAAGAGAGATATTTAGAGATAGAGAGAGAGATAGAGTTATTTTTTATCTGCATTTGTTTTTCCTCTATTTATCTGTGTGTATGGTTTTGGGGATCACATCCAGGTCTTTGTACATGCCAGGCAAGTACTCTACCACTGAGCAATTTCTCCAGCCTTTCAATGGACTGTTAATTTGCATTTCCCTGATTATTGGTGATGCTGAACTTTTTAAATATATTTATTAGCATTTTTTCTTCTTTTGAGAAGTGTCCCTTTAGTTATTTTGCTCATTTATTGAGTTATTTGAGTTTCATACTGTTTATTTTTAGTTAAACTTAATACTAGGATTCATTTTTATGTAATTCAAAAAGCATGGGATAATTTGCTCTAATTCAGTCCCTAGTATTTCCTTTTTCCCTCCCATCTTTCCTCCCCCTGTTCCATTCCTTCTATTCCACTGATCTTTCTGCTATGTGATATTTGTTTTTATTGTTGTTGGTGGTGGTGATTGAGGTGTTTTATGTGTGCACATGGCTGTGAGATTCACTGTGGTATATTCTCAAGTGAACATAGGAAAATTCAGTCAGATTCATTCATCTGTTTTCTAATACCAACCTCTCTCCCTGCCACTTAGTCCCCTTTATCTACTCCAATGTTTTATTTCTATTTTAGTGGAGTCTACCCTTTGTCTTCAACACCCCACCCTTTATTTTGGATTAGTTCACACATATCAAAGAGAACTTTTGAAATTTGGCTTTCTACATCTGGTTTATTTCACTTAGCATGGTAGTCCATAATTTGATTAATGTACCAGAAAATGCCATAATTTTATTCTTATTGGCTAATGGTGCATTGTGTATGTACACCACATCATCTTTACACATTCATCTGTTTAAGGGCATCCTGATTAATTCTATATCATAACTATTGTGAATTTTGCCTCTGTAAACATTAATGTGGCTGTATAATAGTATGCTGATTTTAGGACTTTCGGATACATACTGAGTAGTGTGATAGCTGAATCATATAGTGGTTCAATTCCTCATTTTTTTTGAGGAATCTCCTTACATATTTCCAGAGTGATTGAACTAATTCACATTACATCAACAATGTATGAAAGTACTTTCCTCCATGTCTTTCCCAATGCTTATTATATTTTTGTTCTTGATATTTGCCATTCTGTCCAAAGTGAGATGAAAACTCAATGCAGCTTTGATTTCCATTTCTATGATGGTTAGAGATTTTGAGCAGTTTTTAATATATTTGGTGGTCAATTTTATTTCTTCTTTTGAACAAAGAAAATATTTGTTTAATTCTTTTTCTCATTTATTTAGCAGATTATTTGGTTATTTTTGGTGTCAAGTTTTTGTGTTCTTTATATACTCGGGATATTAATGCCCTATCTGAATTCTTACATTATGTAGGCTTTCTCTTCACAATATTAGTTGTTTCCTGTTCTGTGCAGAAACATCTAAAATTTGATGTCATCCCATTTTTGATTTTTTGGATTTATTTCTTGCACTGCAGGAGTGCCATAAATCTTCCTGTGCCAACAAGAAGGAGTGTTGGGCCTACATTTTCTTCTAGCTGTTGCAGAGTTTCTGGACTTATTTCAAGGTGTTTGATCCACTTTCAGTTGACTTTTGTGCAAGGTAAAGTATAGATGTCAAATTCCATTCTTTAACATATGGATTTCCAGTTTTCCAACACCATTCATTGAAAAAACTATCATTTCTATAGCAAATGATTTTTATGTCTTTGTCTAGTATCAGATACTTGTATTTATGTGGGCTTATCTCTATGTATTCTACTCTATTCTATTGATCTTCATGTCAAATTTTGTGCCAGTACCATGTTTTTGTTGCTATTGCTCTGAGGTATACTTTATGCTCTGCTGTTGTGCTGCCTCTAGCATCACTGTTTTTATTTAGAATTCCTTTGTTTATTATGGGTATCTTATGTTTCCATATAAGTTTTAGAGTTGTTTTACTAGTTCTGTGAAGAATCATTGGTATTGTGATGGGAATGCCATTGAATCTTTATAAAATTTTAGTAGTATGGTCATTTTAATACCATTAATTTTGCCTATCCAAGGACATAGAAATCTTTTTATCTTTCTAATTTTTTTTATTTTTTTCCTTCAATGTTATTCAGATTTAATTTTAGAGGTGCTTGATGTCTTTCATTACATTAATTCCAAAGTGTTCTATTTTAATTTTTGAGGATATTGTTATTGGAATAATTATCCTAATTTATTTTTAGTAAGTTTATTATTGGAGTATAAGAAGGCATTTGATTTATGTATGTTGATCATGTATCCTGCTACTTTACTAAATTTACCAGCTATAGAAGTTTTCTATTTTACTTTTTGCATTTTCTAGTTATATGATCATGCAATCAACAAATAGATATAATTTGAGCTATTCTCATTTATATATCTTTAATTTCCTTCTCTTTCCTGATTACTCTGGCTAGAGTTTCAAGGATTAGGTTGAATAGAAGTGGTCAAAGTGGGCAAGATTTTCTTGTTCATGATTTTAGAGAAAATGTTTTCAGTTTTTCTCATTCAGATGATGCTGTCTTTGATTTTGTCATATTTAACCTTTACAATTTTGAGGTAAGTTCTTTTTATCCCTAAGGTTTTTATAAAAATATTTTTCATGTTAATTTATTGAGTTCTTTATATATTCCCAATATTAACCTGTTATTATAGGAGCAGACAACAAAGATATTCTCTGAGCTGTAAGCTCTCTCTTCAACATCTTAATTGCTTCCTTTGCTATGAAGAACCTTTTTAATATGATGAGGTCCATCTTATTGAACCTTCATTTTATTTCCTGTGCTTTATTTTTTTTTCCCAAAAGAGGGAATGATTGAGAGAGACAGATTTTTTTTTCATGTGGTTTTTGTTTTTCTTCTGCTTAGTTGTGTACATGGTGCTGGGGATCATACCAAATTCCTCATGGATGCCACAGTATCACTGTACTGCTGAGTCATCTCTTCAGCACCTTAAATGTGTTTTTTGAGGATGCCAGTGACTGTGATAATATGTTGGAGTCCTGAGTTTACTGTTTTTCTTCCAGTGGTTGCAGCTTCTGATCTAATTCCATCCACCTTGAAGTTAACTTTTGTGCAGAATGGGAGATAGAAATCTACCTTCATTCTTCTACATAGAGATACTCATTTTTCTAAGCACCATTTGTAAAACAGTATGCTACTTCTCTAATATATATTGACATCTTTGACTTATGTCAGTTTACTAAGTTTATGGATTTGATTCTGAGTCTTCTGTTTCTTTGGTCTTCATGTCTATTTTTGTCTATTTTAATGCCATTACTAAGCTATTTTCATTACTATAGCCCTATAGTATATTTTGAGATCAGATTTTGTGATATTGCCAAATCACTCATGTTGTTCAAGATTAATTTGGCTGTCTTGGTTATTTTATTCTTCCAAATGCACTATTAGGCACTTTCCCTAATTCTGTGAAGAATATCTTTTCTATTTGGATGGGGATTGTATTGGATCTATATAACACATTTGGTAATAGGGTCATTTTGACAATGTTAATTCTGCCAGTCCAAGACCATAGGGAGTCTTTCTGTCTCCCAAGGTCTTCTCAATTTCTTTCTTTAGTGCTCTGTGGATTTCATAGTAGATGACTTGAACATCCTCTATTAGATAATTCCCATATATTTATTTAAAGCTATTGTGAATGGATAGTTTTATATTATCAATTTCTTTATCAGAAGAATGACTAATGCAGTATAAAAATATATTGATTTGTGCATGTTGATCTTAAACCCTCCACTTTGGTGAATTGCTGAATTTATTTACAGTTCGAAGAGTCTTCTGGTGGAAGTTGTTTTTTGTTTTTTGGTTTTTATTTGTGGGTAATCTTCTAGATATAGGATAATGTCAAGTAACTAAACATTTTCCTTTCTTATTTGTTTCCTTTAATTTTCTTATCTTGCCTGATTGCTCTTGCTGGAGCTTTAAGGGCTATATTTAACAGGAGTTGTGTGAGTGGATATTCTTGTCTTGTTTGTAGAGAAAATGCTCTTATTTTTTTTCTTATTCTATATAATGTTGGCTTTGGCTTTCTCATATATGTCTTTCTGGTGCAGAGGTAATTTCATTCAGTTCCTATATTCTTCAGGCTTTTATCCTGAAGGGATATTGATTTTTTTAAAGGTTCATTTCACATCTCTTTAGATGATAATGTGATTTTTATCCTTTATTTTATTTATATTGTTTTATATTTCATTTTATTTGTGACTTGAATCTTCTTGCATATCTGTGGTAAAATCAAATTGGTCTTGACATATGATGTTTTCTTATGTTGTTGAATTAATTTTACACATAATTTTAAATATATCTGTTTCTGTGTTAATGAAGGATATTGGTCTCTTATTTTCTTGAAGTGTCCTTATCCAATATTAGTGTTATTGTAATATTAGCTTCATAGAATGGGGTTGAAAATGTTCCCTTCCTTCCTATTTCATGGAATGATTTGAAGAGCTTTGATATTAATTCTGTTTTAGTGATCTGATATAATTCAGCTGTGAATCCATTTGGGTCTTTTCTCTTCTTTGTTGGAGACTTCTTTTCTAAATTTTTTCACCATCATTCCTTATTAGTGGTAAGTTTATATTTTTGTATTCTCTTGGTTCAATTTTGGTAGGACATATGTGTTAAATAGAACTTGACCTAGGCAATGCCATTTTGAATCTTATCCTCCATCTTAGAATAAGACCCACATAATCCATTAACTCCAGACCCACTTAACAAAATTTAACCTCATGCAAAGAAACCCTAAACAATTCATCTTAAGAAAAGACCCTTCCCTGAAAACTCCCTAGCAATGCCCTAATCCTCTTTTCTCTTATTTCTCTATATCTACCCTTATCTGTAAGCAGATGACAGTTCCAGATCTACTGGGACCTCCCTCCACAGGTTTGTCCCAATAAACCTGTGCTACTGTTGAGCTGCTGCCACTTTCCTCTATCTTTATTTCCTCCACAATGTATCTCTTTACTTACAATATGTGTCTAGAAAACATACATTTTTCAAGGTGTTCTAATTTATTTCAAAGTAATTCTAATAATCCTCCACATTTCCCATTTCTTATTTTATTAATTTGGCTTCTATCTTTTTAGTTATTTTTTCAAGGGATTTATCAGTCCTTGTGTTTTTGCAAAATTGTATTTCATTGACATTTTGCATTTTCCATTCTACTTCATGAATTTCACCCTAATATTTATTGTTTAATTCCTTTTGCTAGTCTTAAAATTATTTTATTTTTATTTTTGTAAGATCTTGATATGTTACATTATGTTATTTATTTGAGATCCATCTGATCTTTCTATGTAGGCCCTCATAGCTATAAACTCTACTCTTTGAACTGTACCTGTTGTGTCTCAATTTTTATTCCACGTTTTCATCATCATGACAAA
>PVKS010050298.1:0-11615 GCA_004027875.1 Aplodontia rufa
TAAAACCACTGATCTAAAGCAACCCTGTCACTAATATCCAAAATTTATGTAGAACTCAAAAAACTCAATAATAAAAACACAAACTATCCAAACAATAAATGGGCCAGAGAGCTAAACAGAAACTTCTCAACAGAGGACATTGAGCAAGCCAATGAATTCATGAGAAAGTGTTCTAAATCACTAGCAATCAGAGAAATGCAAATCAAAACTACCTTAAGATTTCACCTCACTCTAGTCAGACTGGCAAAGATGAAGAAGATGAAGAATAACAAATGCTGGAGGGGTTGTGGGGAGATAGGAACACTAGCACATTGTTGGTGGAATTACAGACTGGTCCAGCTGCTCTGGAAATTTCCAACCCTCAAAAAATTAGGGTTGGAAAAAAAAATTAGGGTTGGATCCACCATATGGCCCAGCTATCCCTCTTCTGGGTATTTTCCCAGAGGAGTTAGAATCAGCACATTACAGTGACACAGCAATATCCATGTTCATAGCAGATCAATTTACAATAGCTAAAGTATGGAACCCACCCAGATGCCCCTCACTGGATGAATGGATCCAAAAGCTCTGGTATATATATATACAATGGAGTTCTACTCAGCTATTAGAAACAATGATATTGCATCTATTGAAGGTAAATGGATGGCATTGGAAGAAATCATGCTGAGCGAAGTTAGCCAAACGCAGAGAGTCAAGGGCCGAATGGTTTCCCTCATTTGTGGAGGCTGGGCCTAAACCCAGGCTTGGGAGTAAGGTAGACAAACTCATGTTTTACATCCATAGAACAAAAATGCAAGATGTTAATATTTATATAATACAGTTGCAATATATGTCACAAGATATTTGAACAAGCTATGCTGCATACTGGTACAAAAACGTAAATGTTTAATCCCATTGTCAAATATTTTGAAGAATAACAAGGGATGATAGGAAGGGAGGAGAAGGGGAAATGTTGGAACTAAGATACAGCAAGGTACATTCCAAGCAGTTATAAATATCACTGTATATACTATAGCCATCTACATATATAAATGTTCTGCATAGGCATAAGAATTATGTCACTGTATTTGGGTTTTTAGGAACAGTATAGGACCCAGAAGAAAGGCAAGGGATCAGGGGACAGGAGGAGGGAGGTAGAGGGATGTGGGGGTGGATATTGAACAAATTGTATTGCTGAATTGTGTGCATCTAGGAATATGTGACAACTAATCCCAACATTATGTAAAACTATAATGCACTAATAAAAAAATAAATTAAAAAAAATAAAGCAACCTTGTCACTTTTCACTAAGGAAACCAACCAAGGACCAGGGAGGCTAAATATGTTTCCCCAAATCCCAGGACTGAGTCCAGGGGTTAGCAACCAGAATGCAAACTTGGGAGAAGGATAACGAAAAAGCTCCAGGGCTTGTTCTCTGGCCCCTGCAATCAGCTCACTCAGCCTACTGCTGGTCTCAGCAGCCTTCTTCTCCTGACTGGTAGGAAGTTGCTGCCCACCGAGAAAGGGGAGGGGCTTCTTCCCACATCCCCACCTACAGGTTATCAGCTCTGTAGGGGTTGCTGGCTCTAGAATTTATAAATCAGCTCCCTCTTCTCCCCACTGGTGGGCTAAGTCTGAATGGAGGGCACCTCTCTAACTCCACCCCAGCCCTTCCTCTCCCTGCCCCTTCCCTCCAGAGTTCACAATCTCCCAGGACCAGCCTTGTCCACTCCTGGCTTCAGCAGAGTGAGCGATGGAACCTCAGACCATTACTCAGGGGAGGAAGGTGGTGAGTCACTAGGAGAGGCTCCTTCCACAGTCTGGCCACTCTGCTCCAGGCTGTGCCTGGAGACAGAGAATAATAACACCCTGGGGACTGGACTTTTAAAAACAGAGCCAATGGAGTCTGAGGTTATTGGAGGAGGAATCCTGGGCATCAAGGGACCTGGGTGCTCAGCCCTGCTGGGTTGCCATTTGCATGGGACACTGGCTCCTATTGTGTGTTCTGGTTATTGGAGAATGTTAGTCTAGGTCATTTCAAAGTGAGATTTCCAGGTCTTCGGAGGGTTGCAAAGCCTCTCAGGATGTGATGTAAACAGAGACACAACCTACCCAAAATTCATATACATATTTATGTGAAATGTTCAGTACAGTTTCAGGTGTTCGTGAAGCCAATGGAAACCAATCTTGGGCTCCTGGCAAAAAACTCCTGATCTAGGGACTCCATTATTTTGAGAAGTCTATGAAATATATTTCTTCTGAATTCTGCATTCCGTCCTGTATAAAGCCAAACTTTGTTTTGGTTTTCATTTATGCATGAAACGTTTATCAAAATACTATCCAGTCCTTGGGGTAAGTGCAGTGTTCCTGGGAGAGAGAAAAGAGGCGGGGTCCCCACGGGCTGTGAGCAGGAAGGGCTGAGGCTTTGGAGAGGCAGATTCACTAATGATTCCACTAAACCAGGGGACACAGATGGTCAAGGCTGGCCAGCGTCAGAGCCCAACCACCTTGCCTCTCCATGCTCTTTCTTGGTTTGTTGTAGGATAAGATCTGTGCCTCAGCCCCTGAAACGAATCATTGAATGTCTTTGCCATGCCCTGAAAGCTCATCCCCTTTTGTGAGAATTTCCAGACCCCTTCTGACCACAGGGGCTTGAGAGAACCCAGGTTGGGGTCTTTAGTGCCTAGAAACAAGACAGCCTCAGAAGAAGGCTTTATGCTTGTGTTCCTTCTTTCTTCTTCAGGATGTTGAGGAGAGGACTTATACCTGACTGCTATGACCATCCTCTGACCTTGGGATAACTTGAGTGGAAATGAAAGCTAGCAGCTTAGGAAGGAGAATCCAAAAGGCAGGAAGAAACTGTACTGTTGATGAGCTGTGTGGACCTCTGAAGGGCCCTGGATGCTAGAGATGCTTACCTCTTTCTTAAGGGACAAAGCATTCACTAAGTTAAGCCACAGCTCTTCCTTGCAGCCCTAAGCATTTCACAGAGAAGCAAGTTCCCTGTCTCTAGTGGGGATATGGACTCTTTGTGCATTGGGTCTCAGAGAAGGAAGTCATTCTCTCTATGTGGAGGAGAAAGAGGGATTGAGGAAGGCTTGATGAGGTGGTGGCCGTGGCCCTGGCCAACAGAGCTTGTTTCTTCTTCCTGCTTTCCTTGATTTGACTGAAGTGACCAATCTAACACAAGGCAAGTGCTCAATAAACATCTGTCAGATGAATACACAAATGTGTGTATCAATGAATGGATAATTAAAAAAAAACTTTAAAGAGAGAAGAACAGTGAGGGAGAAAGACAGAATCAATTTTTATTGAGTTTTTCACATGGTTTTCATTGCTCTGACATTTAGTTGTGTAAGTGGGTGCTGGGGTTTGAACCCGTGTACTTGTGCATGCCGGGCAAGTGCCGTAACCGCCGAGCCACCGCTCCAGCCTGGATAATTCAAATTTTAATGTAGGTGTTTGAACCCTAAGTTTCTAAAAAGCCTTGTGGGGAGACTCACATGTGCACAAAGTAGAGGATTGGTTAGCCTTGGCTTTCTTCACTCTGAGATGTGACTTTTGTTTTAGGTATTGGGGATTGAACCCAGGAGGGTTTTACTGCTGAGCTACATCCCCAGCCCTTTTCAGTTTTTATTTTGAGGGTTTCACTAAGCTGTCTATAGCCTCACCAAGCTCCTGAGGCTGGCCTTGAACTTGCAATCCTTCTGCCTCAGCTGCCTGAGCTGCCAGGATTACAGGTGTGTGCCACTGTGCCTGGAGGCTGATGCATTAATTGAGTTATCTGTCCTGAGTGCTCCCTTCTCAAAGCATGCTCATTCCCATAAGTCTTATTGAGAAAAGATGGAATCCATCCACACCTTTCCCTAGAGGTATTGGAAGGAAACAGAAGGGGGAGGTATTGGTCTTGTGGGTAGTGCAGTTTTCAGGCAGAGAGGTCCCCTTGTCTCCTCCTAAGGCCAAGACAAGCATAGAGTTTCAATCAGGTGTCTCAAAGGAAGGGAACTGGCATTTTGTTTTACAGTTGGATGTCTGTGCACCCAGCTGATTGGCTGGATTTCCCCATCTATTACCTGATGGAGGAAAAGAAAATCCTTAGGAGATGGTAGGGTGGAGGGTGGCCAGGTAGGGAGCGGGCTGGAAAAATCACTTTGAGTTCTTACTCTCTAGGAATTCAAGATGGACCCCACACTGTCACATAAAATGCAGTGTGAACTATGCCCTAACAGGTGTGCAAAACACCTGCCCTGATGCATCTCAAGGGAGGAGGTGGGAGGCATATGACCCAATTTATACCTCTGTTATTGGGGATCAAGAGTAATTCTCATCTGGAGCAGTGGCTCAGCAGTCATGGTGCTTGCCTGGCATGCATGAGGACCTGGGTTCACATTCCAGCATCATGTATGCAATTAAGTGTTGGAGCAACAAAAACCAGATGAAAAACTAAATAAAATTGATTATCTCTTTGGGCTGGGGTGGTGGCTCAGCAGTTGGAGTGCTTACCTGGCATGCATGAGGACCTGGGTTTGAACCCTAGCCCCACATACACAACTAAAGTGTCAGAGATGGAAAAAATAAAATTGATTCTCACTCTTAAAAAAAAAAAGAGTAATTCTCAGCTTGGCATCTTAGATCTGTCCCCAGACTATTTTCTGGGGATGTACAGGTCTTCTAGAGGCAGCTATAAGTAAAATTTGAAGGGCCCGCTCTGACTCTCAAATACCAACTGGGTCCCCACCAGTTCATTCCTGTTCTGACACCAACCAACCAGAGTTAGCCTCAGACTCCATAGTCTAAGGCACTCTGTCAGTCACTGCAGACTTTGATCCTAACTCCCCACCAAGTTCTTTTTAGACTTGGTTACTTCCTTCCATAAAGGAAAAAACCTGTTTTATCTAGCATCTCCTGATGCTTACAGCTAGGTGGGGTGGGACACACCCATAATTCTAGCTACTCAGGAGGCCAAGGCAGGAGGATCAAAAGTCCAAGGCCAGCCTGGGCAACTTAGGGAGACCCTGTCTTAAAGTAAAGCAAAAGTAAAAGGGGCTGGGTGTTTAGCTCAATGGTAGAGTGCGCCTGTTGATCCCAGCAAAGCAAATAGAACAAACTGTTCTCGGCCCCACCCTCCAGGTGTTTAACCACCAAAATGCAGCGGCAGCTTCATGCCCAGGGAAGACTGATGGCGCTTTCTCTACTAGACTTGTTTGGTTTTGTCCAAATTATGCCAAAAGTGTGTGCAGTAACACACACACACACACACACACAAACTTACAAGTCTCGTGGTTGAAGCATTCACTCTTAGCTAATAGTCCCCTTCTCCCTCCACTGCTATTTGCAAAAATTGTTTAAAATCAAGGTTACCTTGACTCTGTCCACATTTTATACTTGACACTAAACCGCTCAGTTCAGCTTTTGTAGCTTTCTGCTCTCACCTAATGTCTTTGTGAATGACATCACACATAGGCAAAGGAAAATGTGCTCAGATTGTTCTCTAATATATTAACTCTATTTGAACAATTTGGCATTTTAAAAAAAATATATTAAAGTAGAATAGACTATAGATGTCTGATCCAGACACTCTGAATTTTAGAGGTAATTACAACTTATTCATTTGCCAGGGTCTTAATTGCATGCTAGTTTTTTTAAATTACAGAAAGAGGGGGATGGAGTGGTGACTCGGCGGTTACAGTGCTTGCCCAGAATGTGCGAGTACATGAGTTTGAACCCCAGCACCACGTACACAACTAGATGTCAGAGCAACGAAGGCCACATGAAAAACTAAATAAAAAATTGATTCTCACTAGTAATCAGAGAAATGAAAATGAAAACTACATTAAGATATCACCTCATGCCAGTTAGATTGGCAAAAATGAAGAAAATAAGACAATAATAGATGCTGGAGAGGTTGTGGAGAGATAGGCATGCTAACACACTGTTGGTGGAACTGCCCCTCTGGAAAGCAGTGTGGAGAATCTCCAAAAAGTAGGGATGAGCCCACCATATGATCCTGCTATTCCTCTCCTGGGTATTTTTCCAGGGGATTTAGAATCAGCACACTACAGTGACACAGCGAAATTGTTATTCGTAGCAGCTCAATTTACAATAGCTAAATTATGGAAACAACCCAGATGCTCCTCGAGGGATGAATGGATCCAAAACCTGTGGTACATATATACCATGGAGTTTTACACAGCAATTAGAAACAATGATATTGCAGCCTTTGAAGGTAAATGGATGGCTAGGGAAGAAATCATGCTGAGTGAAATAAGGATAACCAGAGAACCAAGGGTCAAATGTCTTCACTCACCTGTGCAGGCTGGAGCTAGACCCTGGCCATTGAGAAAGGAGGTCCATTATCATGTTTTAAATCCAGATAAGGTGTAATGTCATACAACCTAAGGCATTTGTAGAGATGTATTGGGAAGGAGGGGGAGGGATAAGAGTGGGTAATTGGGGGTGGGGTCTTGGGGGTAAATCTAATTTCAGAATTTATATATATATATATATATATACATTATTTTATTACAAGCTTGTTTAATTGTTCAACAAATAAATTTCTGAATAAAAAAGTGATTCTGTTTCTCTCTCTCTCTTACTGTCCCTCTCTTTAAAAAAAAATACAGAAAGAGCGATGCCAAATGAGTACTTTGATAATGTTCTCCAAAGTAACCACCTCATTCCAATTGTCTCCCATTCTTGTCTATATCTTCAAAAGAAGCTGCTCATCTCAAGGCCTTGTCTAAGAATTGACTTCACATTAATAATAATCTCAGAAACTCATGAGAAAGGATTTAAAAAGCACTTGATCCACCCCCTTTATCTTACAAAGAAGGGAAGTGATGTTGCTGGCCATGGGCTGCTGCGCTTGAGTGATATCTGAGACCCTCATGCCCAGTTCAGAGCTTGAGACACGCTGGTACTCAGGGTGCACCTGCTGGCAGGAATCAAAATGAATCTCAGACCCACAGGGGAGGTGGAGAAAAGGGCCACAAGGCAGGACAGCTCGCTTGGTGGCCTCTTGAATGGCACCAACTGGTGGAGAGCAGCCCTTCTAGATGGTCCAGAGCAGGGGCGGCTCAGAGTTAGAGTGCTTTCCCAGCATGCCTGCGGCCACTGGTTTCTTCCCAGCACAACAAAAACAAATACAGCAAATGAAGAAACCCTAACGCGGACCAACAACTTCCATTGCTCTCAGTCTCTCCCTAAACCACCAAAGCCACAGAGGCAGCTTCATGCCCAGGGAAGGCTAATGGAGCCCTCTCCACTTGTCCTGCCTGTAGCATAGTCAGCATAGTCAATGACATGGATTATAAATTGTAGGATGACACACTCTAAATATGACTCCTCTGGGAGTTTTTAATCCATCCAAGACCCAGACAGACACAGCAGGGGGACGTGAAAATAACTCAGCTTCATTAGGAGAAATGTATTGCTTGCTTAAGGCTGCTGTTGTGACCAAAAAGACAGGAACTGTTTGTAGATGCCAGTACCTGTGGAAGATGTCAGGAAAGGGACAGAGCTAGACCGACAGCAAACTGCGCATGTACCTAGTCACTTAGCACAACTGTAATCCTAATACCCATGATATTGTTAGTATTGCCCTGTTTAGAACTGAGGAAACTGAGGCTCAGAGGTGCTAAGCCGTCTGTGGAGACCGCACAAAACTGATCGGAACTTAATGTCTGTCTGACCCTGAAGCCCCAGGAGTTGGGCATTTTAACATTGTGAGCATGCTTAGGTTGGCACAGGTGGTGGGAGTTATAACTGCACAGGTACATGTGACCAAGGGGAGTGCATCAGTAGGGAGGATACCAGCCTTCCCCCAGTGCCACCATTCCTAGGAGCCAGCTCTTCTGTAACTCTTTGCCATGGGTCAGGGCTCATCCTATTAGGTATGGGCTCTCTTGGAAGCAAAGATGTGAGCATAGCTTTTCATCCGGAAGTGCACGCAGACTGGTAAGAGAAGGTAGAAGTGACATAGGGAAAGAGAGGGGTGCTATAGTTGTCCCCACTTATCTGCAGATTTCCTTTTTTTTTTTAGAGAGAGAGAGAGAGGGAGTCAATTTTATTTATTCTTTCATCTGTTTTTTGTTTTCCTGACACTTAGCTTTGTATGTGGTGCTGGTTTTCAAATCCGGGTCCTTGTGCATGCCAGGCAAGTGCTCTACAGCTGAGCCCGTTCCAGCCCCTGTAGTTTCACTCTTAATGATTTCAACTGAGGTCAACTGAGGTCTGAAAATGTTAAATGGAAAATTCCAGAAACAAATAACTAATGAGTTTTAAATTGTTCCCTGTTGTGAGGAGTGTGATGAAATCTCCCATTGTCCCACCCCATAAATGAAGCAGCTGACCTCCTTCTGAAGTCTAGTCAGAGAGGCAATAGTGGCCTGGGTCCCAGTGCCCACTGCAATCCATCCCATCACATGGGCATTGGACCACCTCACATCAGTCACCAAAAGAAGAAGGCTGAGTATGGTGTGATAGGATATTGAGAGAGAGAAAGAGAGAGAGACAGAGACACCATGCACACATAGCTTTGATCGTAGTATATCATTATAATTGTATATTTTGCTATTAGTTATTGTTGTTCATCTCTTACCATGTCTACTTTATCATAAGTAAAAGGGCTAAGGAAAATATTAAAGATTGTCCCTGTGCATGTGCCTGCCATGACTTTCGCATATCCTTGATAGAACTTCTAGAGAATGCTGACTTCTCAGTGGGTATGGCTCAGTCATGAGAACTCAGTCATTGATTTCCAAGGCTATCACTCCCTTCAGGGAAGGAGTGCCCTGGAGGGGATCACTAGGTCACACAGGTTGTGAGAACAGAGGTTTCTTGGTTCTAACTTGTAGATCAGCCCTGCTGGGAATAAGACTTTGGAGTCTCACCTGTGGAGAGGATGCTCTGCCCAGGACTTCCCAATCAGTACCCTGAAAAGCTGCCCCAGGGCTTCCCAGCTCCCTGACTTCAGGTGTTGGAGTCTCCCCCAATCTGGTGATGTGTTTTCTTCTCTCTTGTCTATCACTTTTGCTTTTGCTCCAGCTTCCATAATATTACTAAAATAAATGCTATCTTGTATAAAGAAAGTGCCTTTATTATTATCTATTGGATCCAACCTGCCAAATTCAGCAGCTGAACAGATTCCTAACACTTTAACGTTACAAAAACATAATATACATGGGGTTCAGTACCATCCAAGGTTTCATGCATCCCTTGGCGATCTTGGGTTGATCCCCTTTACATCAGGGCTGGGCTGCAGGGTCCCTTGAATAAAAACGGGATGATGACCTGCGTGCAAGGACCTGCTTTCTGAGGAAGCCAAAGGAGTGTCAAACACCAAGTGTGATCTCACTGGAAAGGGAAGAACTCCTTTCTTTACTCACACCACTCTTTCCTTCTCACACCGAACACGTGTTCCTCACGTTCAGCAATTCTCCAGCTGCTTGGACATCAATTGGGTGGCCTACAATTTCATTAGGACACTCACTACTTGGGGTTACTGCAGAGCCCATGGTAGCCCATGGTACCATCTGAGCCCACCTCAGATGCTGATAGTCAGCGGTGAGCCTGCAGGTTTCCCACACTCCTGTCCACTAAGATGGCTTCTGGTGTGGTTTGAGTGAATGTCTCCTAAAGGTCCATGTGTTAAAGGCTTGGTCTCTATTGTGGCACTATTGGTGATGTGATAGGTGAGATGCAGGATTTCCTTAGGTCTTCAAAGACATGCCCCTGAGGGCATTGTGAGATCCACCTCTGAGCCTTTCCCTGGTTCCTGATGCAAGCAGTCTGTTCTTCCATGCTTTCCCACCATCATCTGCTGCCCCTCAACAGAGGTCCGAAGCAAAGGGGCTGCTTTATCTTGGACTGGAATCTCCCAGGCTGTAAGCTACACCAACCTCTTTTCTCTTTGCCTCAGGCATTTCACTGTAGTGACAGAAAGCTGACTAATAGAGCCACAACCTGGGAATTCCGTGACCTCCTTTTTGAGTTCAGTAATTTGCTATGAGAGCTCATAGAACTCAGGGAAACAATATTTATTGGTATATTAGAAAGGACATGATAAAGGATTCAGATGAACAGCAAGACGAAGCACATGGGCAAGGTGTGGAAGGGTCTCTAGCATGGGCCATCCTTGCTGCATGTGGATGAACTCACCAAACTTGAACTGCTCCAAAACTCCCACTTGTAGGGATGTTCATGGAGTCTTCTACGCATAGGCATGATCAATTACTAATTCTGTCTTCAGCTCTTCTACCTTCCCAAAGGATAGGAGGTGGCACTAAAACTTCCAAGCTAATAATCTGGGCTGTTTTTTGGGTGACCAGCACCCCCATCCCATCCTGAAAAGTATAGGGACTCAGCCTCTGACATCTCATTAGCATATGAAAGACTGCCTTCTGGAGATTAAAAAATTAAAAATATTAAAAAATTAAAATGTTAAAAAATATTTTATTGAGGAACTGAGTTATTGTACAATCATAAATGCATTTACAGTAACAATATGATATGCATATACTCTTAAACCAGAAATACCCCCAGATCCCTCCCTAGTCTCTCTTCCTCTCCCCTCCCCCACCTACCCTATCCCCTCCCCCAATACATATCTATGATTGCCCTAGATTATGTGTTGCTACGGCTCGGTTGGGTCTAATACATGAGATTAATGACCTTTCACCCAAGCCTGGGTCTAGCTCCAGCCTCCACAAATGAGTGAAAACATTCGACCCTTGGCTCTCTAGGTTTGCCTAACTTTGCTCAGGGTGATTTCTTCCATCGCCATCCATTGACCTTCAAAGGCTGCAATTTTGTCTTTTGATTCTAATGGCCTTAAATGCTCTTGTGTCCAGAACTAGGGTCAAAGATAAAATATTAGTTCTAAAGATGCTTCTAGGGCCCCTATCTTGGGACAAAATATACATTCCCTACTATTTCACACATAGATAGTGGCGTCTCTTTCTGTCTTAGTCAGTTCAGGCTGCTGTAACAAAATACCTTAGAATTGGTAATTTTGGTTTTGTTTTTTTTAAAGAGAGATGGACAGTGAGAGAGAGAAAGAGAGAGTCAATTTTATTTAGTTTTTCCTGTGGCTTTTATTGTTCCAACACTTCATTGTGTACGTGGTGCTGAGTTTCAAAATTGCATCCTTGTGCATGCCAGGCAAGCGCCATAACCTCTGAGCCACTGTCCCAGACCCAGAATTGGTAAATTTTAACAGAAAGTTACTCTCACCATTGTGGAAGCTGTTAGGTGACAGACAGATGCAAATGGTGGTACACAGGTTAAGAGAATTATTCCACAAAATGGGCCCACTGTGCTGACCCCATATGCTTTTTTTCCCAAAAACAATTTACCTGCTAGGGAGCCTTCCTGGCCTAAGTGGGGTGTGTTCACACTCCTCAATAAGGTACCTATTTGCAGAGGACTGTGAACCTAAAATAATGTTGATCAGAGGAGCCCAAATTACCCGAAAGGGAAAGAGTTTTGTGACCAGATCCTTAAACCTCAGGGAGATATGGGTAGTTCCTCCTAACTAGAAAATCTGTTTAAGAAAAAAATGCACAGTTAAGAATCCAATTGGAGGGGGTGGAGCAGTGGCTTGGCGGTTACGGTGCTTGCTTGGCATGCGCAAGTAC
>PVKS010050299.1:0-11616 GCA_004027875.1 Aplodontia rufa
TTTAGAGACCAATCAGAGCCTCCCCACAAGCACACAGGCATAGGGACCAATCACAGCCATATACACAGATTTAGAGACCAATCAGAGCCTCCCCACAAGCACACAGGCATAGGGACCAATCACAGCCATATACACAGATTTAGAGACCAATCAGAGCCTCCCCACAAGCACACAGGCATAGGGACCAATCACAGCCACACGCACAGGTTTAGAGACCAATCAGAGCCTCCCCACAAGCACACAGGCATAGGGACCAATCACAGCCATATACACAGATTTAGAGACCAATCAGAGCCTCCCCACAAGCACACAGGCATAGGGACCAATCAGAGCCTCACGCAGAGGTGTCGCGAACACTCAGAGGCAGGCCTGTGAGCCAATGGGAGCGCTAGTCCAGGGAGACTCACACATTGGGTCCCTCAGGGACCCTGGAGAGCCGGCTGAAGTTCAGATTCTGGGCCCCGCCCCAGATCTACTGACTCTGGACATGAAGCGGGCAGCGTCCGGAGCCCCCGCTTTTGACATGTTTTCCAGGCGATGCTGTTGCTGGAGGCCCATGGGCCCTGCCGACGTTTTAGGGAGAAGACGAACCTCTGGGAGATCACGTAGCAAAGCCACAGCAGGCCTGGCCGGTGGCTAGGGTGCCCAGGCTCCACGGCCCTGTCACTCCCGGTCTTGCAAAGGACCAGCAGAGGGGAAGAAAGCGGAGAGGGTGCCGGGCAGGAGGCAGGAGCTCCCCGTGAACCAGTCCCCTGCCCCCTTCCCAGCTGTCCCGCATCCATCTCCCAGGTGAAGCCAGTGAGGTTCAAGGGTTGAAGCCAACTGCGGGACGCCTCGCAGCCGGCGTGGGCAGCACGGGAGCCCAGATGGGTGTGGAGCGAGAGCTGAGCCTCTGAACCCCCGACACAGCCTCCCAGAGCAGCGGGGAAGAGGAAGAAGGCAGGGAGCAGAGGGCGGAGCGGGCAGTGTGCCCTCTGTGCCCACCCAGGTGGCCCAGCCAGGCTGGCTGCTGCAGGCGCCCGGCCTGCCTGTCCCGGTGCCCCGTGGTTGCCATGCCGACCCCCAGGCTGTGTTTGCGGATGTTGTATTTGATTTCACACGTTTGGAACTCCAATTACGTCATTCCGCAACACATGGTTACCATGACAGCTGGCCCCACGTTCCCCGGGTGGCTCACACCTTGGGAGAAAGGGAGGGCTCTGCCGCCTGCCCCCAGCAAACCTCAACCCAGAGCCCCCTTGAGAGGTGAGGCCAGGAAGGTAGGATGGGGGCATCAGCGTCTCCGGAAACCGGGGTCTGGATGGTGGGCAGGCACCTCCTGCACCCCAGACGAGCGGCCCAGAAGCCCACGCAGCCTTCTCAGGGAGGCCATGCACACCTGGCTGCACAGAGCTGCAGCCTGACACCTGGTAACCAGCAACCAGCCTGGCCATCTGTACCTGCTGGCTTTCTGGGGCTTCCAAGTAGCTGCTGCCCTGGTCAGCGCGCCACTTCCCACAAACTCACTATGCACACGTGTGCACCCACTGTGGCATGGGGACTGGTTCTGGTGCTGGCTTCCCACTGGCTTCCATCTGGACAAGAGGGGCCACCTTGCTCAGCTTCCATTGACAGTAGTGAGTGTCCTTGTCCCTCCTGGTGGCCAGGAGCATTGAGTGTCAGTATATATGCAGTGCCTATTACAGCACACAAGCTCTCTCCCAATCACCTCTCTCCCACCTCTCCCTTCCTCGTCCCCCTCCTTCTCCTCCTCCTCCTCTTCCTTCTCTCTATTCTCATTGCCCTGTCATTTAGCCAAGTTCTTGCTCTGTGACTTTGGGCAACTGATTTTCCCTCTCTGGTCCTCCACACTAGTAATAGCGACCCTTTGCCAATGCTCACTTCCCCATTGTTAAACTCTCCATCTCTAGTATTTAGCTTCTTACCTGATGGTTTCCTTCTAGGAGGGCTGTTAGAGCTGTAATCCCAGCAACTTGGGAGGCTGAGGCAGGAGGATCATATGTTTTGAGGCCAACCTGAGCAACTTAGTGAAATCCTGATTCAAAATAAAAAATAAACTGGGGATGCAGTTTTGCCTGTCTTCTGTGAGGCTTCAAGTTCAATCACCTGCCAAAAAAAAAAAAAAGGAGAGGAGGGAGTGGGAGGGGAGAAAGAAAGGAATGGCTTCCGCACTTAGTTCCCAAACCTCAAGATAACATCAGCAGGCCCCAGGTCCTTGTTTACTAATTATGTGAAGAGAGAAAAATCCAGAGAGACCCATCTTCACCTGTGGATGTGGATTGGGACCAGTCCCCTCTATGCTGTGAAGCGCTGGGAGGAGCCACAGAGCCTCTCAGGAAGGGCCTGGCATTTGGGTCACCATCATGACTGTCACAGGGGGCTGGAGCGGTGGCTCAGCGGTTTCGGCGCTTGCCTGGCAAGCACGAGGACCCGGGTTCAAACCCCAGCACCACGTACACAACTGAGTGTTGGAGCAACTAAGGCCATGTGAAAAACTAAATAAAGTTGTTTCTCTCTTTCTGTCTCTATCCCTCTCTCTTAAAAAAAAAAGACTGTCACAGATGAGACTGCCGCAGCTGTCCTTCCACCTCTGCCCAAAAAACTCTGAACACGGGGCAATGATTTCAATTCCTGTTTTGCAGATGAGGACAATGAGAAGCAAAGAGGACTCAGAAGTGGTGGCCCAAGGTCTTGGCCACCGTGAGGGGCAACTCCAGTCCTCTCCAACTCTCTTGCGTGTGCATGCGCGTGCGCACACACAAAATCCTGGAAAATGTGAGGAGCTGTCACGCAGGGGAGGGCTGTGCCCTTGGGGCAGCCGTCACAGGTCACAGCCAAAGCTTCCTGGGATGACCGGGGAGGCTGGCCTGCTGCCCCTGCTGCCCCTGCTCCTGCCAGCTCCCTGCCAGGCCCCTGCAGCCCTGCACACTTCCCCAGACCCAGAGCCAGGACCAACAGGAGCCGTTTCCCCTCCATGTCGCCTCCAGCTTGCTGGAAAATCCCTCTCCGCCACGTGTGGAGACGCGCTGGGCGTGGGCCATGCAGTCTAGTCTGGCCCTGCAGGTCCTTCCGGGCCCAGACTTGGTCCAGGGCAGAGCGCGAACTCGGGGGTCTGACCAGCCTGGGTTCACACCCCGACTGCCGCTGCCACCCTCCAGGTCCAGCCCCGTGACCAAGCCGCCTGCTGTGGAGTGGGAGCCAGGGTGCTCACCTGGAGGTCAGGAAGAGGAAGTGCACAGCTGTCACCAGCGCCCAGCAGAGTCCCCCGCAAGTGTCTGCTGCTCCCCTCTAGGGAACAGAGAGCCAGGTCACAGCCCCACAACCCAGCAGCTTCCTCACCAACGTCCCCGGGAGAGTTGAAGACAATAGCAGGTGGGCCATGGGACTGCCACCATGTTGCTCAGAGGAGGGGGACACCACTGGGTGCTGCCCGGAGGAAGCAGGGAAGTTGAAGGAGCTCCTGGGGACAGCCTGATGTGTGGGGCAGCGTGGAGAACAGAAGGGCACTTGAGAGGGCTCACAGAGGGGGCTCTGAGCTGTGCAGAGGAGAGAAGGCAGGGGTGTGACCCAGTGCCCAGGGCTGGCTGGAGGTAGGACAGGTGGGGCAGATCAGGGAGGGCCCTGAAGGCCAGACTGAGGGACTCAGAACCAGTCCCACAGGCCAGGGGGCGCCTTGGAGGGTTCTGTGGAAAGAGTGACATGAACAAATTCGAGATTTATAAAGTCACTTGGATTAAGAATAAGCGTGGGCTTGGGGCTGGAGCAGTGGCTCAGCAGGTACAGAGCTTGCAAGGACACGGGTTCAAACCCTACCACCATGTACACAATGAAATGTCTCTCTTAGGGAGAGAGAGAGAGAGAGAGAGAGAATCAGTTTTATTCAGTTTCTCATGTGGCTTTCGTTGCTCCAAGACTTCATTGTGTACGTGGTGCTGGGGTTTGAACCCACGTACTCGTGCATGCCAAGCAAGCACCATAACCATTGAGTCACCGCTCCAGTCCCTGTTTTGTCTTGAAAAAAAAGAAAGAGAAAGGAATAAGTGGGTGCAGGTTATGATTGTGTGAACCACACCACTACGAATAACTGTAATGCACTGATAAAAGCATTTAAGGAAAGAGCTGGTGGGGTCTGGATTGCTGCTCAGAGGTAGAGCACGCAACTTAGCGTGCTTGAGGCCCTGGGTTCCATGCCCAGCCCTGCAAAATAATATATTAAAAATACAGAACAATGGGGAAACAGACCCAGGGGGAACCCAAGGCGGGCACCCATGACTTGGTATCAGCCTTGGCTAACGATGTATATACACATTGGTTCTTGATTGATAATGATTCCCCCTCAATTGTAAGTCCATATTTAACTAATACAAAAAAATACAGTGTAAGTTGGGCTGAGGACTCTTAGAGTGAAATCGTGGCAGGAAAGCAGCTCCCCAGGGGACCCACCGCGGGCGTCACCTAGAAAGGACACAGGAATGAATCCAAGAAAATTGCTAGATCGTTTTTCTCATCATAGTAAATACAATTTGCCGTTTGCCATTTATTTTAAAGACAGTGAGTGAGAGAAAGAGAAGAGAAAAATTTATTTTTTCATTTGGTTTTTGTTTCTCTGACACTTAGTTGTGTACGTGGTGCTGGGGTTTAGAACCCAGGTCCTCGCGCATGCCAGGCAAGCGCTGAGCCACCGCTCCAGCCCGCTGCTTACAGTTTTTAAGTGCGTGGCACCGAATGCCTTTGTCCTGGGATGCCACCACCATTTCCCTCCAGAGCACTCCCACCTTCCACAGCTGAGACTGCCACCTGCCCTCGCCCAGCCCCGGGGCCACACTCCACACCGTCTGTGGATCTGAAGACTCAGGCACCTCATCTTGTCCTTTCAGGACTGGCTCATTTCAGTGTGGTATCCTCGGCTCGTCCACGTCGTAGCCGGTGTCAGAACTCCCTGCCTCTGTAGGTGGAGTCACATTCCACAGAGTGGACACCTCCTTTGTCCACTTGCCCATCGTGGCACCTGGGTGGCTTCCACTTTTTGGTTCCTGTGAATGAAGTTGCAGCAAATGTAGATGCACCAGTACTTGGGTCCCTGATGTCACTTTGAGGTACATACTTGGAAGCGGAATGTCTGGGTCCGATGGCAAATCTGTTCCCATATTTGAGACCCTCCCGTTGCTTTCCATGGTGGGGACACCATGTTACATTCCACGTAGAGTGCACCGGTCCCAGCTTCTCCGTATTTTCCATCATTTTCTAATAACCATCCTCATGGGTGTGAAGTTGCAGATCGCTAGATCTTTTTATTTTGTTTTGTTTTGTTGCTACCAGGGACTGAACCCAGGGGCGCTTAACCACTGAGCCACATCCCCAACCCTTTTTATTTTTTATTTTGACACAGGCTCTTGCTAAGTTGCTTAGGGCCTCATTAAGTTGCTGAGACTGGCCTTGTGATCCTCCTGCCTCAGCCTCCCGAGCCACTGGGATTACAGGCGTGCACCACTGCACCTAGAAGATAGCTCGATCTTGATGAATGATTGACGTGAAGAGTTGGGAGGATGGAGGGTGGTAAAAGAGGATGATTGCTGGCTTTGCAACGGGTCCAACGGAGTGCATGGAGGTTCACTGGCTGAGCTGGGGCCCCTGGGAGGGGAAAGGCATGAAGGAGAACCTGGGGGCCGTTGAGCCTGAGGATCCTGAAGCACACTGGAGGTCTGGGAGAGGCCACACTGCAGGTTGAGAGTCCCCAGCATCTGATTCGAAGCTGTGAACAAGAAGGAGCTTGCTTAGGAATCAGGGGACGCAGAGAAAATGGGGCCTGGAACAGAAGCCTGAGTCCCATGTTTTAGGAGTGGACAAAGTGGGATAGACAGAAGGTTACCCCGAGAGGCGGAATGCAGCCAGGAAACACTCTTCCAGCACTGCATCATCCAGGACTGCATTTTACCCTGAGCAGCAGAAAACCAAATGAGTGGCTTAATCCAGATACAGGTTCAGTTCTCTCCTCTGTAAAAGATGAGGGAAGCGGGGCTGGAGCGGTGGCTCAGCGGTTACAGCGCTTGCCTGGCATGTGCGAGTACACGAGTTCAAACCCCAGCACCATGTACACAACGAAATCCTGGAGTAACAAAAGCCACATGAAAAATTAAATAAAATTGATCACCCCCCACTGTCCCTCTCTCTTTAAAAAAAAGAAAAAGAAGAGGGAAGGGAGGCCACCTACCGTCCTCATGGGCTCTGATATTCTTAGCAAGGTCATTTCATGGTCACAAGATAGCTGCCGCAGCTCTAGCCATCATGCCCATGTTCCAGAAGCAAGAGAAGACTTGCAGTGGAAACTGCCCTGATGGTTTTAACAGGATGGTCCTGGCTTTCACTTACACCTCATTGGCCACCCATCCCCAGGTACGGGAAAGGTTGAGGAACACGGTCTTCCAGCAGAGCACATGGCTTTCTGAAGAACACACGGATTCTGGCTGTAAAGAACCAGCAGAGAGTGGCTGTACTGGAAGCCACTGACGGACTCTAGCACAGACGGAGAACTTGCCAGAAGGAAAAATAGTGGTGCTGCATTCACTAAGGTGGAAAGGGTTAACCCTGGAGCTGGCAGTGAGGCCACATTGTCCCTCAGCTGTGTGATGGCAGTGGCTTGAAGGGTGGAAATAGGGACACCGGGAAGGTCCCACGCCAGGGAAAGAGCTTAGTTCAGGGAGACAGACGAAGAGGATCCCAGAGGCAGGACACCACGGTCGGAGTCTTCACTTTGAGATGTGAGGATTAACCACCATGATGGGGAAGCAACTGAGCCAGAGGAGGGGGTGGAAGGGACGGGACAGAGCAGGGTCCAGCAGTGGGGAGGACGGCAGGACGAGGAGTGCAGGGGGCACTGGAGGTGGGAACCAAGAATGTTCCCACCAAGGGTCTGGGGTCTGGATGAGGTCACAGACAAGTTGCCCCTCTGTGGGACGGGGCGGGAAGCCCAGGATGCCCTGAGGAGGGGCATGGGAGAGAACCCGCGAGGGCGCAGGCTGCCCCACTCTCATCCGTTGGGCATGACCTCTCCCCTCTGCCAGTCTAAATCAAACAAAAGTAAGCTAGATTCCCAATGTCTCCAGTCGTCGGGGTCCACCAAGTCCTTATTTTCAAATAATAATAAAATAGTTCAAAATCCCACACCCCACGGTGAGGGAAGTTGGGACCCCCGGGATGTCCCTCTCTCCGTCCACCCCTTGCCCTGCCCCTGCTCCCCTCGTTCCCCACATGCCTCTGGCACAGCCGATCGTACACCGGCCCTGCAGAAGCCTGGGGAAGGCAGCAGCATTTCCCTTACTGCTTGGAGGCCCCGGGCCCCAACCCCTGCTAAGCGGCTGCTGGGCCCAGCAAGAAGCACCCCAGCAAGGAGCCCTCCCACACCCCCTCCTCCTGCAGCGACCCCGTCTTCCACTCTGCGGTGACCTCTCCCAGGTGGGAGGGTTTCCCCCAGTGAAGAGCGGGCTCCTTCCTTCGCAGCCCCCACAAGCAGCTGCTTCCAGTCCCTTGTTTAGGCAGCCATGGGGGTTTTGGGGTTTCTTCCCCCTTTATGATGTGGAACTGAAAACTGCTCACTGGAGACCCGGAGGTCAGGACACCACGGAAGAAGCCAGCTATTTAGTGCCACGCCTGGGGCAGAGCCCGGATCTCTGACCGGGTCTCCCGGATCCACAGCTCCTGCTCCTCCCGCACAAAGGCAGGCAGGAGGAGGGGGCTGAGCACCTGCTGGGGCCAGGCCCTGTGCCGGGGGCACATGAGCATGGTGTTGTATAATCCCACCTCCACCCTGAAGCAGGTCCTGCTCGCCCCACCTCACAAATGAACAAAGTGACTCCCAAGGAGCAAGCCGAGGCTCAGGTGCCCAGGCCCCTCAGCTCCCAACTGGAATGGCCGCCAAGGCAGACTTGGACAACCCCTGTGGGTGATGTCCACCAAAGACCAGGGTGCTATAGCAGCTCACATGTCCCACTTCCTAGGAAGCCTCAGCCAAAACAGGTGGACTAAGAGTGTCAGGGGCGGGTCCCAGCAATCCCGGTCGTGGACAATCCAAACCTAGTCACCTGGCTCTGCCCTGGGCCCCAGGCACCTGTGGAGACTAGAAGCTTCTCTGGCTTGGAGCTGGGCTTTTCTTCCATCCCACCAAGCTCCCCTAGACTTGGGAGGCCACTGTGTCCCAGGACAGAGGGAGGGAGGGGAATTTTAAGGATGATCTCACACCCAGCACAGGGTGCCCACGTGGGTCTCACCTGCCCGTGAGGAAAGGTCATCCTAGGAGCCTTGTGAGATGGCTCAGAGGCTCCGACCTGGAGGCTGCAAGGGAGGCTGGCCAGGGGAGGGGGCAACAACTAGGCCAAGGGGCTGGGCACTTGCTTGGCCTGGCCTCCTGTCTCCAGTGGGGTCCAGGAGCTAGCCAGCCATCGCTACCCAGTGCACCCTATAAATGGGAACTTCCTGGGAGACCCCGCCCCGGCCCGGGTGCTCATCCAGGAAACTGCCTGGCAGCCTCAAGACCCTCCATTTGTCAGGGCCTTTGCCTGGGCCCAGCCCACCGACCACTGCTGGCCGGACTGAACAGAGAGCCAGTTGCCTGGCGCAGGCCCAGATGCCACCTGCTCAGCCTGTGTGCAGATGGACAGCAGAGACGGACAGACCACAATGCTGATTTTTATACAACTTTCACAGAGCTAAAAAGAGTTGGGAAGCAATCACTGGAATTTTTGTTTTGTTTTGTTTTAAAGAGAAGAATAGTGTGAGAGAGAGAGAGAGAGAATCAATCTTTATGGAGTTTTTCACGTGGCTTTTGTTGCTCTGACACTTAGTTGTGTACGAGATGCTGGGGTTTGAACCCGGGTCCTTGCGCATGCCGAGCAAGCGCCGTAACCGCCTAGCCACCGCTCCAGCCCTCGCCATCACTAGTTTTTAAATAAAAGCACACATGACTTTTTCCTATTTCTAATTCAATTGATGGACACATAAACAAACACCAGCCCCAATCCTCCACTCCTGCCCTCTCCAGCTCCGATCAGGATTGTCTGAGGTGCCTGATGACCTGTGAATGTGGCACACAGGGGCCTGCGGCATGGCAGGGCCGCAGGAGCGGGATTCAGGCAGGTTTTGAGAGAGACACCTGGGCACGCATCTCGAGAGGTGACCGCCCAATCCTAGCTCCATTTACGAGCCAGGAAACCGTGACCATGGCACTTTGCCTCCCTGGGCCTGGACTTCTTTGTCTGTAGAATGGAGATAGTGACACTAACCCCCGGCACTGAGGTGACAATTAAGAAATGAGATGCAAAGCCACAGAGCACAGCATCATGCGCATAGTAGGCCCACAAGAACGGCCCCTTCCCCTCCTCCATCCACCGCACCAGGCTGGGGGGCCCATCCTCAAAATGCGCGGGAAGATGGCCCCCAACAAGGGACCCACCTGAGGGCCTGCAGCAGCCTCCACACTGAGAACTTCCCAGGGCCCAGCCTGGAGCCCACCAGGTGCCACAGTGCCCGCCGGGGGGACAGCCTCTCCTGAGTCACCACAACAAAGCAAGCCTGTGGCCTGCGGGCATGGGTCCCAGGGCCAGGTGAGGCCTGCTTATCGGCAGCATCTCCGCCCAAGTCTGGACCTGCCGGGCCTGGCAGGAGGCAGAGCTGCTGGGCTCCCCCTGCTCGGGACTTGTGGGACATCAGCGATGATGAACGGCCCCGTCCTTCCTTCATCTAGGGCCTGATGGCGGCCACCGCGGTGCACCGCTGGCCCAGCCCTGCCCAGCCACTGCTTCCCAGGTGCTCCGGCACATCGTCACCCTGCTGTTATTGCCTGCCAACTGCGGGCCACCGGGCAGAGCCAGGCTGCAAATGCGGTTCTGTGAACCAAGCCTGGGCTCTGGAGCCAGACTGCCCGGGGCTGCGGCTCCGTCTAGAACTTTCTAACTGTGACCGTGGGGAAGTTACACAGCCTCTCCAGGCCTCTGTTTCTCATCTGCAAAACACAATCAGGACACCGTCATGCAGTCACTGCGAGGACTGCTAAGTACTCCTCGATTTTTCCTTTCTTGTTGAGTCCACATTTAAATATAAGGATAAATCACGGGGAGGGGGAGTCCTGATTTCTAGCGTTCCTTGAAAATCAAAAGATTGGGGGAGATGTTCCTACAGGGCACCCAGACATTCCTCTAGGACTTGTGCTTCTCAGCCTCAGTGGAACCTCAGAATCCAATTAGCATGACCAGAGCACCTACCAGAACATGTTGCTCCCAGGTGCGGTGGCGCACGCCTGAAATCCCAGCAACCTCAGGAGGCAGAGGCAGGAGGAGGATCACAAGTTCAAGGCCAGCCTCAGCAACTCGGCGAGACCCAGCCTCAAAAAAAATTAAATAAAAAAAAAAAAGAGAGAGAGAGAGTGACAGTGAGAGAGAGAGAAAGAGAGAATCAATTTCATTTAGTTTTTCATGTGACTTTCAATGCTCTGACACTTTGTTGTGTACATGGTGCTGGGTGGGGTTCGAACCTGTGTCATCGTGCATGCCAGGCAAGCACTGTAACCACTGAGCCACTGCTCCAGTCCCCATTCTCAAAATTTTAAAAAAAGGGCTAGGGATGTGGCTCAGTGGCAGGGCACCCCTGGGTTCAGTTCTCCAACACTAGACTCTTCCTCCCAGGATCCACAAAGGTAGACTCTCCTGAGGCCTCAGCCTGCGTGGAAAAAGTGCTCCAGGTGATTCCAGTTGGGTACTCAGGGTCTAAGACCTCAGCTTGAGGACGACTTGGACTTTCCAGCTGGTATTTGCCCCTTATCATTGTACCGGGGTTTTCAAAGGTAAAGAACAGGAGCTGGAGCGGAGGCTCAGCAGTTACAGCACTTGCCTGGCATACGCAAAGACACGGGTTCGAACCCCAGCACCACATACACAATGAAGCCTCGAAGCAATGAAAGCCATGTGAATAACTAAATTAAGTTGATTTCTCTCTCTTTCTCTCTCTAAAAAAAACAAGAAGAAGAAGAAGAACAATGATTTGATCCTCGCCTTTTAAGATGTGGAAAACGGAAGCCAAATCAGAAGTTCTCACTCCTGAGCAGCTTGACGCATGCGCATGCATGCGTGGTCCCACTAGCAGCAGCCTGGGACCCTGGACTCTGGCCCTCTTTGGCTAAGCCTCACTCACTGGTCACCTCAAAGCAGATTGCTCTCTAACCCGACCTCCCCTCTCCCCCAGAATGTGGGGAGCTCTTGCTTCTTGGTACCCTCACCTCTACCTCCTTTCCTGCCTTCTTCCTGGCAAATCTGTATTCTTCCTTCAGGGCTCCACTCCAGGGCCGCCACCTCCAGGAAGCCCTCCTGGACCTGCCAGGCAGAGGTGGAGTCTTCCTCCTTGACGTCCCAGGAGCCCCTGCTGCCTCTCCCTCTGCTCACACCAAGACACAGCGGTGGTTCCTTAGCGTTCTCACCAGATTTGGAGTTTCCTTAGAGTGGAGTCACCTCTGCAGCTTCACAGCCTACCTGAGGACCCAGCCGTGGGCAGGAGTCCAGTCCGCATCAGCTGAATTGCTAAATGGCCCCAGCCCTCCACAAGCTCTGCCAGGCAACCTCGACACGAAACCAC
>PVKS010050300.1:0-11640 GCA_004027875.1 Aplodontia rufa
TTCAAAGATTAGATATAAACCTTCTGGAGAAAGGATGCAGTGGGCTGGTCACAGAGTGGTCAGAAGCAGAACAAGAGCAAAAGCATCTTGGTGATGCTACAATGTGGGATTTTTATCCAATAACCCCTTGGATCTGCCTTACTCCATATTTTAGCTTATTCCTACATTGATGTCCTTAAATATGAATGCTGTAATCAATTGAAGTATTGTGCTTTTTTTTAAATTGAGGAACAAATATCATTTCTCATGGTCAGTGAACACAAGCCTTTTGAGATTAGAATTTAGAACTACTTCTGGTGCTAAGGAATAAGTTATTCTGATCCAAACCACATGGCTCTTACACAATGTCAGCAGGGTTCTCCAAAAGATAAATGTCACTGACAGGAAAAGAGAAGGCAAGTTGGATGTTGAATAGTAACAAATATCCATTACTAGGATTAAAGGATTCATAAGCAATCCAGGCAAATGCATTTTTAAGTGCACAAATGCCAAGGAATATAGATCTTTATTTCTTAAGGGAATTACTTTTCTCGTGGCTTCATTTGTCTTTTAAAAAATCACTTTAAGGGCCAGGAGTGAAGCTCAGTAATGCAGTGCTTAGCTAGCAAGCGTGAGGCAGTGTGTTACATCCCCAGCACTGAAGAAAACAAAAACAAAACAAAAAACTCCCTCCAAACCCCTTTAGCATATACTTCTCACACGCTTTACTTTTTTGCTTCTCTGACAAATTTTTTCTTTTTATGTGAATCATTACTTACATAATGTTCAATTTTCCTTCTAATTCCTCTGATTGTTGCCATTAGTCTTAGACCTATTAAACATATCACATTAGTATTCATTTATTTAAAAGTGAGTCACCAGGGGCTGGAGCAGTGGTTACGGTGCTTGCCCACCATGCACAAGTACGTGGGTTCAAATTCCAGCACCCACGTACACAACTAAGCATTAGAGCAACAAAAGCCATGTGAAGTAAAATACAAATTGTTTGTCTCTGTTTCTCTCTCTCCCTTGCCCCACTGTCCTCAAAAAAAAAAAAAAAAAAAAAAAAAAAAGTGAGTCACCCCTGGCAGCATCATTTCCTTTAGGCTTATTTCTCTTTGGCATTTGTAAAATTTATTTATTTTTGACCCCAAAGAAGGGAATTGTCACATCTTGAATAAAGAATACCAGAAATAGGCACTTATAAGTTGTACTAAGAACAGGAGGAAAATAAATGTATAAAACAAAAAGAAAAGAAAGGAGAAAGGCTTTATGCAAAACAAACTCTGCAGATTGCCATCGATTTTAGTTTGTAATAAAATGTTTTTGCAGAAATGTTGGCAGCACATGAATAGTTTTACTTCACAGGCAAGTCTCCCATCAGAAGCTTCTTCCAGGGTCACATTTTTTGCCAGGCCCTGTAGTACTCACCTGTAAACCCAGAAACTTTAGAGGCTGAGGCAGGAAGATCGCAAATGTTAGGCCAGCATTGGCAATTTAGTGAGATCCTGCCACAAAATAAAATAGAAAAGGGCTTGGGATGAAGCTCAGAGGTCAATGTTTTGGGTTCAGTTCCCAGGACCACAGCCTTACAGTAGGGTATGTGGCTGCTCTTCTAATTAGCCCTCAACTGAGTCTTTGAGATCTCAGGAATGTTCTTCCTTTCATATGAATGGCTGTTGTTGGCCATGATGGAAAAATCAGTTTTCCCACTTCAGATGCATCAGTCTTATCAAAAATTGTCACCCAGATTCTGGTAACAGATTAATACTAATTAATGTTTTTTCAGATTTTTGGTGTATTTGTCTTTTTCTAAACCCTCATAGGTGATTTTCCTGGGAATTGTGAGAAAACTTTCTAGCCTAGTAGCATGCTAAAACAGACATTTTTTAATAATTAGGAAAATTAAATTGTCTTTAAAATTTTATTTTGCTTCTCTTCAGGAGTGAAAACAAAATTACTACAAAGTAGAGCATTTTCCTTGAAAGAGCACCCCTATATCAAAACAATGCTTGAGGAACTGTCTCAAATTAAGCTAAGTAGTTGAGTTCCTTGTGTTGAAAGGAGATAGAACTGTTGTTTTTTAAACAGATTTTGCATACTAACAATTACATTTAAATATATATTCTATCTGAATGCTTTCCTCAAACTATCATAACCACTTTCACCTATTGATCATAATAAAATATTTAAATTGAACTTGAAATACTTGAAAAAATGTAATAATGATGAACCTCAAATGTTAAAAAATAGCAATATCATAATGTTGTAATAAAAACATATAATCATGATAGAGCATTGGGAGAGATTTTGTCCTGCATTACTAAATAAAATCTAGCCAAGACATTCATTCACCTTTACTGAGTTCTATTCAATGGATTTTAGATAAAAGCATATATATATATATATATATATATATATATATATATACCTTTCTTAACCTTTTGTATTATTAGAGTAAAAGAAAGGAAAATGTGTAGAAGTAGAACATGGTGATATTTATATCAGGTGAAAATTATTATTCAAATTTATTTTTTGGTCATTCAGAAACCGGATATAATTGTTTGGAGTGTCAATTTATGATTATATATAATTTTCATCTAAATTGTCTTTTAATATACACTATAACAATAAAGATAATTCATTAAAGGAAAAACATTTAAATGCATTTGTGCAAATAAAGTATTACATTTATAAGAGTAATTTTAAAGTATTCTGGAATATATATTAATATTAGATCCATTAATGTATTTCTCAGGAAATTGAAATCATTTGGTGTCCAGTGTTTCACAGCTTGTAGTTCACTCAAGACATATTAATTTTATTTTTTATGTATCATTTTGGTTTATGTATTTTTACAATTCAATTAATAAGCCAGTTTTTATGAAAGAAACTATGCTGAAAGTATACAATTACAAAAAAATTTAAAATTTGTCTAAAATGGAATATGACTGAAAATATTGCCTTTGATAAGCTTTTCAGTAAATATGTATAAGAGAAAAAGTAATGTACACTGAGTACATTACCTATATATTCTCACTTAAAGAACTTTGGTGTTAATACACTGATTTGATCGGTGTATGCTCTAAGCATGTGCTGAAATATCACACTAAACCCCATTAATATGTAAAATGGATATATGCTAACAAATAGATAAATTTTTAAAAAGTACCTTGAGAGGAGAAATAGAAAGGATGATCAAAATTTGGCTATTATGCAATAATTTGGATCTTTCCAACAACATTATATATTAAGACAGAAAAGTAAGTGCTGGACTTGGTCTGCTAATCAATTCTTCTGCCCACTAGCTGATGATCTTGGACAAGTTATTTAACTACTACTACTACTACTACTACTTCTTCTTCTTCTTCTTCTTCTTCTTCTTCTTCTTCTTCTTCTTCTTCTTTTGTAAATGAGATGCCAATATCTCATAGGAGTGTTACAAAAATTACATCACTGAAACTTAAAGTTTGTATAACAAAATCTAATAATCATTGTTATTAGTTATAGGTATAGTATAATCAATATTAAAATATATATAGTCTGTTTAGTGTGTCTACTTTTGTAATCAAGCATCATAAACAGAGTCTGGTGCTCAGTGGTATGTCCTCAGCATGTATGTGACCCACTTTACTTGACTAGTAACCTAGAAAAAGCAGCTCTGATTAAAGAAATTCAAATTTAAAATGTTTTTTAACAATGTGGAAAAATGACATTGGCCTATGTTAACAATTCTTTTTTTCTTTTTAAGAGAGAGGGAGAGAAAGAGAGAATTAATTTTATTTATTTTTCACCTGCCCTTCCTTTCCCCAACACTTGATTACATATTCCATGCTGGGGTTTGAACTCAGGTCCTTGCATGTTCCAGGCAAGCACTTTACCTGCTGAGTCGCCGCTGGGCCTCCTGTTGACAATTCTTAAATGACAAATAATCCACCCTTAAATAGAAAGTTTCAGTTACAGTTTCTAGGATACATAAGAAGTATCCTAGAAAGGAGAATTAACATTAAAAGACCACAGAAGTATCTGACCTCCACCCATGGGATTGTTATTAATTACAAAAATATCAGATCCAGGTAGAATTGAGAATATAATCCAGGTCGCTTGTGTCAGAACCAGAGTGAGGTCTCCCGCTAGTTGCCCAGTGATGTAGAGAATAGGAGTTAGTTGAAAAGCTTCCAGCACTCAGGGCTGGCTCGAAAATGGGACAGAACATGCCTGGCATGTGAAAACGCGAGCTCACATTAGGGAATCTTTTTTGATCTCTGCTAGAGTAGTAATGAAGAGCCAAACCACCGCCATGATGATTGCAGAAAAGCAGACAGGCCAAAAGTTCCTTTTCCCGCCACAAAGTTTTAGTTTGCTGGAAATACCCCCATCCCATAATAGCATGTTTCTAGGCAACCACCAATCAGCAGGCAACAGGTATCTAAGACAAGAACACTTATTTGAATGACGTGCAATCAAACATTGCTATGCTGAAATCTCCCTGAATTCCCCTGCCCTTCCCTATAAAAACCCAACCCGTGCTAGATCCAATGTGCCAGTAAATGCTGTGAGCCCAAGCTGGAGCTTGCAAATAAAGACCCTCTTGTCCTTGCATCAGAGACAGAGCCTAGGTGGTCTTTGGGGGTTCCAAGTTCTGGGCGTTTCATCTGGGAGCTTGTCCGGGATCCCCTCAGGACCCCCCATCGAAGGGTCTACGGCCCAGCCGTGAGGTTTTAGTTTTGTCTTTCTGTGGGCGCCCCTGTTTCATGTGTTTCTGTAGGCCTATCTGATTTTGAAACAGAGCTAGCAAAAAACCTAAGTGGACACGCAGGGGGGGTCACCAACCGGGAGTTTAGGAAGACTTTCCAAACTCCCCTGGTGGGGGGATCGGAGAATCTCCCGAGGGTTAGTCTCCCGTATTTCTGAGGCTTTGCCTCCTGGTATTTCCTGAGACTTAACCCCCTGGTAGTTTGAGATTTTGTCTCTGGGTGGAGAGCTACGGTACGCCAACAGCCTCCACTTTGGCTTTCGGTACATTTTTTATGGCTCTTTGTATAATTTTGTGTTGTCTGTGTGTCTGAGTGTCCGTGTGACTGAGTTGTGGACAATGGGACAGACCATGACTACTCCACTAACCCTACCGACTGATCGTTTTAAGGACATTAAGGAGAGAGCACATAATTTGGGTGTGGACGTTAAAAGGGGGAAATTAACCATTCTTTGCAGCTCAGAGTGGCCGACCTTCAAATTCACCTGGCCAGCAGAGGGAACCTTCGATATGGGGCCCATCCGGGCTTTAAAAGATGTCGTCTTCAGGCATGGCCTACAGGGTCACCCTGACCAGATTCCCTATATACTGGTTTGGCATGATCTTGTTGAGGACCCTCCCTCCTGGCTAAAACCTTTCTTACCCCCGCAGGGCCAATGAACAAAAGCTGTCCTGGCTGTAAAGACTGAGGAAAAACTGAAAGACCCTTCACCTCCTCCCCCTTCCCCTCCTTCAGCGCCCTTTATCCTATCTTGCAGGGAGGAACCCACGAGGACCTTTTGTTTCCACCCTCATATCAGTTGCCTCCCCAGGCCGCAGCTCGGGTCCTTGGCCCAGATCTGGCGCCAATGCAGCCCTACTCTGGGGAAGCAGACAGGGATGGCGCCGGTGGGCCCAGCTGCAGGCACACGTGGGGGAACCCTGAGGGCGGAAACCCCATCTTTCTGCTTCCTGATTCCACCGCCCTCCCACTAAGGACTGCAGGCCCGCTGGATGCAGCCACCGGAAATCAACCCATGCACTATTGGCCCTTTGCCACTAGTGATCTTTATAACTGGAGGGCTCAGAATGGCCAGTTCTCTGAAAACCATGAAGATCTCATTAGTCTCCTAGATACTGTACTGTTCACTCAGCAGCCTACCTGGGACGACTGCCAACAGCTCCTGCAGGTCCTCTTTACCACAGAAGAGAGAGAAAGAGTCCTGATGGAGGCCCAGAACCTTGTGCTAGGCGATGAAGGGCAACCCACCACTAATCCTGAAACTATTGATTTCAAGTTCCTCCTCCTTCGCCCTAACTGGGATTTCAATGTGGCAGAAGGTAAGGAGAGACTCCAGGTCTACCACCAGACTCTAATGGCAGGTCTCTGGGCTGCAGCCCTTAAGCCTACCAATTTGGCCAAGGTAGGAGATTTTCAGCAGGGTAGATAAGAAAGGTCAGCCACCTTCCTAGAGAGATTAATGGAGGCCTCCAGGCAATATACCCCCATGGATCCTGAAAAGCCTGAAACTAGGGCTGCATTAATCATGGCTTTCATTAATCAGGCAGCACCTGATATCAAGAAAAAGTTACGGAAAATAGATTAGGACAGAAGACAATTCAGGATTTGATGGAAGTAGCAGAAAGGGTTTACAACAACTGGGAGACCCCAGAAAATAAAGAATTCAGGATAAGAGAGGAAGAAAGAAAACACCGGGCTGCTGAAGGTGCTAGACAAACTCAGGACATGGCCCGCATCCTCCTGGAAGCAACTGCACAGTCACCCGAAGAAAGAAGACAACAGCTGTGCTGTTTAGCCACCGACCAAGTGAGGAACCCCAACATGGGGGAAAACTTCAAAGAGACCAATGTGCCTATCGTAAGAGTTTTGGACACTGGGCCAAGGAATGCCCAAACAAACTTAAAAAGATCACCAGTTACCCAAAGGAGAATCGCCAAGTGCTGGTTACTGACTCGGGAGAACTGAATGACTAGAGAGGTCAGGGTTGGGCACCCCTCCCCGAGCCCTGGGTAACCCTAAAGGTGGAGGGGACACCGGTTGACTTCTTGGTTGATACCAGTATGCAACACTCGGTGTTGCTCCAACCTCATGGAAAATTGTCTGGAAAGACTTCATGGGTGCAGGGTGCCACAGGAATGAACCAGTACTCATGGACTACTCAAAGAACAGTGGATCTTGGCATGGGCCGAGTATCCCACTGGTTCATGGTCATTCCAGAATGCCTGTACCCACTATTAGGCAAAGACTTGCTTACCAAGATTAGAGCCCAGATCAGTTTCACATCCAAAGGGACTTCCATTTCAGATTCCCAAGGATGCCCCTTGCATATCTTAACTATCAACCTGAGGATGAATATCGTCTCCT
Source organism: Aplodontia rufa (assembly GCA_004027875.1). Classification (NCBI taxonomy): domain Eukaryota; kingdom Metazoa; phylum Chordata; class Mammalia; order Rodentia; family Aplodontiidae; genus Aplodontia; species Aplodontia rufa. The sequence goes on from PVKS010050300.1 coordinate 7,101, forward strand.
AGAAACATTTGACCCCAAACTGCCCACATTCAGGATCAATGATAATGACATAACATTCTGGATGGAAGTGTACCCTAAGGCATGGGCAGAAACTGGGGAAATGGGACTAGCAAACCATCAAGATCCCATTATAATAGACCTAAAGCCCTGTACAGAACCTGTCAGGGTTTGACAATATCCCACATCCTTTGAAGCTCGGACTGTGATCACCCCTCACATCTAACGCCTCTTAAAAGAGGAAATATTGAGGCCCTGCCAGTCGGCCTGGAATACCCCTCTATTGCCTGTGCGAAAGCCCAACTCAAACGATTTTAGCCGGTGCAGGACTTGAGAGAAGTCAACAAACGTGTTGTTGACATTCACCGAACGGTCCCCAACCCATATACTCCGCTCAGCTTCTTGACCCCTGACAAGATTTGGTTCACAGTCCTGGATCTCAAGGATGCTTTCTTTTCCCTGCTATTGGCTGAAAAGAGCCAAGAAATGTTTGCCTTTGAATGGACTGATCCTCAGCAGGGGTTCCACAGACAACTGACCTGGAGGCGATTACCACAAGGATTCAAGAATTCACCCACCATCTTTGATGAAGCACTCCAGGAGGATCTGGGTGAGTACCGCACGAATCACCCTGAGATTACCCTCCTCCAATATGTAGATAATTTGTTAGTTGTAGCCACCAGCTTGGATGCCTGCTACGAAGGGACAAAGGACCTTCTGCAGACCCTGGGGGACCTAGGATACCGGGCATTAGCTAAAAAGGCACAAATCTGTTGAGCAGAGGTAACTTACCTCAGATATTTACTAAAGGGAAGACAACAATGGCTGACTGACATGAGAAAAGCCACAGTCCTGAAGATCCCTAGGCCTCAGAACCAGCTCCAGGTACGAGAGTTTCTGGGGTCAGCAGGGTTTTGCTGATTATGGGTTCCAGGGTTTGCTGAGCTAGCAAAACCATTATATTCAGCCACTAAAGAAGGACAGGCTTTTACCTAGACAGACAAGATGGATGAATCCTTCTGCAAAATAAAAACAGCCCTCTTGTCAGCTCCAGCACTGGGCTACCAGATGTGACAAAACCTTTTCACCTATTCATAGATGAAAAGAATGGAATAGCAAAAGGTGTCCTCGCTCAATACTTAGGCCCTTGGGGTAGACCGGTGGCCTACCTATCAAAAAAATTTGACCCTGTGGCATTAGGATGGCCACCATGCCTCGGAATGATTGCAGCCACTGACATGATTGTCAAGGATGCTAATAAGTTAATCATGGGAAAAGAGCTATTCCTGACCACCTCACATGCTATCGAGGGGGTATTCAAACAGCCTGCAGACAGATGGCTAGTAATGCTAGACTATCAAGGGCTGTTGCTCAACCCATCTAAGATTACTTTTCAGAGCCCCACCAGCCTGAACCCAGCCACTCTGCTGCACAACCCAGACTTAGATACTTCACTGCATGACTGCACAGAGATCTTGACCCAAGTGCATGGGACCTAAAAAGATTTCCAGGACCAGCCGTTGCCAGATGCAGACCTCACCTGGTACACAGATGGTAGCAGTTTCATTAGGGATGGACAAAAGTATGTGGGAGCACTGTGGTCTCGGACTCAAAAATAATCTGAGCTCAAGCACTGCTGGCGGGCACTTCCACCCAGCAGGCTGAACTAATTACCTTAACTAAAGCTTTATAATTGGCAAAAGATAAAAAGTTAATTGTGTACAGGGACAGCAGATATGCCTTTGCCACTGCACATGTGCATGGCACCATCTACCGAGAGAGAATTATTAACGGCAGAGGGAAAAACTATTAAAAATAGAGAGGAGATACTGGCCTTGCTGGCAGCCCTCTGGCTTCCCCTCAAATAGGTTATAGTCCATTGTCCAGGCCACCAGAAAGGAACCACAACAGTGCCCAGAGGAAAAAACCTAGCAGACCAGACTGCAAAAGAAACAGCTCTACAGGCAAAAGAGGTATTGCCAGTCTTACTGCCTGACCCAGGGGCCCCTCACTTGCCCGAGACACCCTGCTATACCCTGAGGATCTCAAATGGATTAAAAGCCTCCCAATGACTCAGTGCCTCAAGGGTTGGTGGAAAGCTGCAGATTGCCGAATTATACTTCCATAAAAATTTGGAGACCAGATATTAAACAAGATTCACTGGACAACCCATATGGGGACTCGGAAGATGCAGGATTTAACGAGACATGCAAAATTAAAAATAAAAAAAGCCAATTCCAAAATAGACCAACTAGTGGCAAACTGTAATGTCTGTCAGCTGACCAGCGCTGTCAGGACCCACACCTCTGAAGGAAATAGACTCCGAGGGGATCGACCAAGTGCCTACTGGGAAGTGGACTTCACTGAGGCAAAACGAGGAAAATATGGATATAAATATCTTTTAGTTTTCATAGATAATTTTTCAGGTTGGACTGAAGCTTTTCCTATAAAGCATGAAACTGCACAGATAGTAATTAAAAAGATGCTGGAGGACATAATGCCCAGGTATGGATTTCCAACCATGATAGGATCAGACAATGGACCTGCCTTCGTATCTAAAGTAACACAGGGTTTTATATCAGTGATTGGGACAGATTGGAAATTATATTGTGCATATAGGCCCCAGCGTTCTGGACAAGTAGAAAGAATGAACAGAACACTAAAAGAGACCTTGACTAATTAACCATGGAGTCTGGCGGGGACTGGGTGGCTCTCCTCCCTTTTGCTCTTTCCCAGGTTCATAACTCCCCTTACAAACTTGGAATGACCCCATTTGAGATAATGTTTGGGATACCCCCTCCTATTGTTCCATCCTAACAAACTGAGCTTATTCATGAATCTGATGATAGGAAACTGTTCTTTTCCCTTGAGGCCTTGCAGCTGGCACACCAGGAGGTCTGGCCACGATTAAAGGCTCTCTCTGAGTCTGGACCACCACCTGAACCTCACCGCTTCCAACCCGGAGACTGGGTACTTGTAAAGGGACATGGGCAGGGAAACCTGGAACCCCACTGAAAAGGACCCTACATGGTGGTCTTGACTACCCCCACTGCAATCAAGATTGACCAGGTATCCATGTGGATCCACTACATGCATGCTTGGCCTGCTGACCATTTCCCCATGGAGAAGAACGTCAACCTACCTGGAAAGTGGAAAAACACAGACATAACCCCTTCAAACTCAAGTTGCACCGTACCCCTGCTAAAAACATGGTCTTATACTGTTTGATTATCCTGCTTTCTGCCCTGGACCACTCCTCAGCCACTCTGGAAGGCTTTCCCTACCAATAGGAGCACTGCAGAGATGGAGCTGTGGTGGGTACTCATACCTGGCTAAAATCTGAGACTCACCTCTTTCCTCACCACGCTTTTTGTTCTTGCTCTTATTAGTCCCTGTCTTAATGCTAAAGACTTTTACATGTGTCCAGCCAGGGGCCCCAGTTACTGCAACTATCCTGGTCGTTATTACTGTGCATACTGGGGATGTGAGACCATGGCCCCTGGTTGGATCCAATCCCTGGGAAAGGACCCTGACATACAGGTTTCCTAACCAACATACCTCAAGAAAAAGATCCAAGGAGACTACTTTATTGCTAACCCAGAAATTTTAATCAACATTGCACTGAAATTTTAATCAACATTTCAAATCCACAAGACTCAAAATGGGATTACCATAGGACGTGGGGCATAATGTACCAGGAAGAAGGACCTGATAGGAGAAATCTTTTCATTATCCAGCACTACCCTGCATCTATGCCAAGGCCATGCCCACTAGGGCCCTTGGTCACTCCCAGGTAAGCCAAGCCCAGGGCCCCAAAAGTCCCTACTACAGCTCCCACACCTGGGGATCCCAGGGCCACGCAAGTGCCCCTAAACATCCAACAAAACCCAGTGGGCTTCACTCCCACCTGGACAAACCTCCCTAGCTGACTCTATAACACCTTTGAGTCAACCTTTGTAGCCATCAACGCCTCACAACCAGCGCTGACACAGGAGTTTTGGTTATGTGTAAGCCCCTAGCTGCCTTTTATTGTGGGGGTGGGGACAATATACGGTCACAATGACCTTACCAAGATCTATACTGTTAATCAGATCAAGGTTTGTTCATTCCTCTGTCATTGGGGAACATCCCCAAAGCTTACACTGGGAGATCTGCACGGACAGGGAGCATGCATTATAGGCCCAAATGTGAGTTCCAGGCATTTAGACTTTGTTTGCCTAACGCTACCCAGATAAAATCCCCCACCCCTACTAACACCCTATTGGTAGATCCTGCCACTGAATGGTTTGCTTGTGACACTGGATTAACACCTGTATAGACCTCAAGACCTGGAAATCCACTGGATTTTGTGTACTAGTCCAAGTAATTCCTCAGATATACTATTGTGATGGCTCCCAAGTGTTTCAACAAGCAGAGACCAGACTAATGCAGCCAAGAAGAGCCCCAATACTCATTCCCATCCTGGTCACCCTCGGTATTATCAGGTCCTCAGCGGTTGGGGCCTCCTCACTCATTGTCGGACACCAACAATTCCAAGCCCTCA